>CAJQZJ010031511.1:4296573-4307095 GCA_907164525.1 Lophiomys imhausi
ACAAAACAACAGATATAAATATGCCACATTTATGAGAGTTAAATGGCCCAGTATACCTTCCCAATGTCCAGTTTATACATATTTGGCCCCTGACTTTAACATTCTACTATCTAACCAACTCCATGAGTTTAAAGGTCTATATGTGACTCAACATTCATACTATCTTGCAACACACTTTTAAGAGTATCTTCTTAGATCTATAACACCCTCTTGAGAAGTTTCCCCTTTCAGTCCAACAGATGGTTCCTTCTCTTATAACAGTAAGTATTATACAAAACAATAGATATAAATATGCCACATTTATGAGAGTTAAATGGCCCAGTATACCTTCCCAATGTCCAGTTTATACATATTTGGCCCCTGACTTTAACATTCTACTATCTAACCATCTCCATGAGTTTAAAGGTCTATATCTGACTCAACATTCATACTAACTTGCAACACACTTTTAAGAGTATCTTCTTAGATCTATAACACCCTCTTGATTCCTAAACAATTCAAAATCTGAGAGTCACACTAATCTATGAAGGTGAAGTTAAGAGTTTAAAGGGCAGTTTGATACTGCATTCAACAAAATAGTATTAAATTCACAACTGAGACCTGTGAATTCCCAAACCCTAGGCTCTCCAGACTTATAGTACCAGACATTTATTTCCTCTTGTAGAGTAGACTTTAAATTCAATCAGAAAAAAAGTGGTTACCTCCTTAACACTCAAGCCACTGTTGCATCCATGAGTGTATTCTGGCATACCAATCATAATTGTAGTCCACTGGGTTCATAGGTAGGTAAGACTATTGATGATTATCCTCCAACAGTCTACATAGTACCTCCCAGTACCATGAGAGCTAGTTAGCAATAAAGAAGCATCTTGGCTAGTGTCAGCCTGATTTCTTCATGTTCTATGATGAAAGTATGTGGTGTCTTCACCAACAGAGTTTTACTATAAAGTTCTAGTATTCCTCAGATTCTTAGTAAGTATGCTATTTTCTCCAATTTGATCTAAAGATTTCCTCTCCTCGTTCTCTTTTACCTAACCACACTGGTCTCCATGTTATTTCCGGAAACATGAAGCATAGTTTACTCAAGATTTTATTTTGGCTTCTCCTTCTGCTTAAGTTGTATTTCCTCTTACATCCATATAATTTCCTCTACTTCCTCAGTGAAACTTTTTTAATAGTCATACAATCAAGAACTTTCAAATGAAAGACCCACTTGATGCCACATTGTCTCAAAGGGTGACTTGCATAATCTTTTCAAGTTAAACAACTGGAGCCAGCAAGTGATGGCTCTAATATGCTACCAGGAAATCAAATGACTAAAACCACCCATTTGACTTCAATGGCTCCATTCTGCAGCTTGTAGTCCCTAGTGACTTTACCCCTTGTCAATATAAAGGTCCATATTATCTTAGTCATTAGAGTATGTAGGGGGGAAGAAATTCTAAATTGGAGCCTTCTGATGATGATCTGGTTAAGGTCCAGAGAAAGGCTGGAGTCATTTTCCTGGATCCTCATTTACCATGGTAAGACACTGACTTTTATCCTCACTTCCATGAAAATTTATTTAAGACTATTGTGAAAGAAGAGCAGCATAATATAATTCACGTATTTAACAGATTGTTCTGGTACCAGATGGAATATGGATCAAAAGGTGAAATGATAGAAACAAAACCACACTGTTAAATGTTGGGGTAGTGTTAAACATTCTAAATGTTAATTGGTCCTGCTTGCTGTCTGTTACTTACATTGACTCTGATTAGTTAAATAAAATGCTGAGGCCTGAGATTGGGCAAAGACAGAAAAGGTGGGACTTCCTGAGATTAGAACAGGAGGCCTGTGCTTTAGACAGAGGATTCAAGCTTTCCAGCCAGGAGCAGCAGAAAAAAAGGAGATGCACACCATGGGTTAGAAAAAAGAACCTCATTCCACATGGCCAGGAACATGGGCATATCGTGGAGAATGGCAGTCCAAGGGGATGTATGTATATATGGGGTCATATTTGGGTAATAGAATTAAGAGCTAGCTTAGATGGGCCAAGATTGCTCAATTCAGGCCAAGGCTTCTTAAGATACATGTGGTGTCTGTATGTGTTCATTTATAATGGCTGCCAAACCAATTAACAATAACCTAAATACTGGTAAATAATTTAATTAATTATTTCTACAAATGGCCCCCAATGTAATTTAACTAATTTTTTTTTTTTACAGCTAAAAGCTTTGAGAAGCCTGGTGACCTCCAGCATGATTGGACCCACTTGATGCCACATTGTCTCAAGGGGTGACTTGCAGAATCATTTCAAGTTAAACAACTAGAGGCAGTTAGTGATGACTCTAATGTGCTACCAATAAATCAAATGACTAAAACTTCATACTAGACAAATTTTAACAAATTTGTAGTACATGCTTTCTCAAAGGACCCTGGAAACTCTATAGGTGACTTATTCTACATGGTTAATGCCAGAAATCAGTCTCATTTTCAAGGCTACAAACAATTTGCAGAGTAATTCATCTGAAAGTAATATATATAACCCAGAGAAAAGAGACAGAAAAAAAGTGTTTTAAAGAGACATCTTTTTCCAAGACAACATGCCAGAGGTCGTCAATGAAAATTTAATAGTTGCTCAAATTTCTTTGAGACCTAAAGAAGTAAAAGAATAAAACATAGAAGATATGAAAGGAGTTTATTACAGCAAAAGTAGGACAAGAAGCAAAGAGAAAATTGGATTTAACCAATAGCCTTAAGGTTCTGGATACAAGTACTTCTACTTGACCCAGGACTGGGCATTTAAGAGAGTAAAATGGAACAAGTTTTAAGTTCTTTCTGTTTTCCCATTGTGATTTTGTGCTTGTATCAAGTCATGAAGTACTTTTCTGTGAACTGTGCTGGTCTGGTGGAATTCTTCAGAGGTTCAAGAACACAGTGTAACACATGAGGTCAGTATGGGTGCAAAACATGATATTAGTTTTTCCTTAGAGGCAGGGACTTGAGTGACCCAGAGTCCCATGTCCATGGCTCCAGTTCTGTTTTGTCTTGTGTTAAAACAACTTTGTTCTTTCACATATAATCTTATTCAATATTGCTACTGAGGAACAGAGAGAGGTACAGCGGTGAATATCTATGGAGAAAACCATACTTCTTAAGAGAAACCTCCTTCTAAGAAGAATGAAAACAGATTTTCATATAGCTGAGTAGTCTGTAAAGAATGTGGCATATGATATAAAATTACAAGATTTACAAACTGGAATTAATTATATTTAAGACAAATGTGGGATTTTCATTTGTGTATTTCATCATGATGTAACTCACTCACCTGAATACTCAACCAGTCTTTTTAGAGAATTTTTCTTGATCTGTTCATGCTGATGTAAGTAAAGTGGCTTAAATAACAAAAACATATGTCACTAAATGCTGGAGAATAAAAGAATCCAAGATCCAGGTACTGGCTGATGTTTGGTCTGCTGAACTCTTTTCTTCTGCTTTATAGTCAGAAATCTCACTGTGTGCTCATGTGGACATTTTCTGGTTTATAGTTTTGGATACTGAAAAGTGGGTTAGAATGGGAAGAGGAGAAAGAAACCAAGGTGTCATATGTCCTGGGTTATTTGCTTTTTTGTTTTTGTTTTTATTCTTGGAATCTAATTAGGTCCTCAAACATACAGAGAATGGTTCCCATGCTGAGATATCTCTACCCTCTCTTCCTTTATGAAAAAAAAGGATATTGTTCCCATTATTGGAGTCATTCCTCCATGACCTAATAGATAAAGTAGTTGCTGACATAATGGTTCTTGGGAAAATTATATACAAATCAATCACAGATGGGATTATTAAAATTAAGATTATAAAGCATGAACATTTTGGTGATATGGTGTAAGCATTATCATAGTGCTGAGAATATCATAGTGTCAACTAAAAGTTGACAAAGTTGGAAGAAAAGGGACACCAGGACATTAAAGTTAGTATCTGTGGCTAATCAAGGGTCCTCCACGATAATCCTGGAAATTGGCCTGGAAGCTGTGCAGAACATGGTGAAGGGTTTAATGAAATGGCATTGAAGGCCATCTACATTGAGATCCCACCAGCAGAAGAATTTATGAAAGAGAGATTCTGAAAGAACATAGAGAAAAGACGTGATAATGAGGATAAGGCGGTCTACTTAAGTTCTAGGATGACTTAATTTCTGATGTAAAAGTACTATATACAAGCTGAGCTCTACAAATAAATCTCAATGGTCGTCCATAGAAAAACATGCTAGCTGGGTGTGGTGGCTCATGTCTGTAATCCCAGCACTTGGGAGGCAGAGGCAGGTGGATCTCTGTGAGTTCAAGACTAGCCTGGTCTACAGGGTGAGTCCAGGACAGTCAGGAATACATAGAAAAATCCTGTCTTGAAAAACTAAAAAAAGAAAGAAAGAAAAAAATAATAGTAAAAACATGCTAAATTGTTCTTGGTTTTTTGAAAGGGTCTTGATGCTTTTCAGAAAACTACAGGACTATAGGTTTCTATGAGACTTGAGTGTTAGTACTGATACAGACCTTGACTATTTATTTCAGGGTAATAACATTAACATATTTTCTAAAGTATTCTTATTATCAATAGTAAAATTAAAGAATAAGCAAATTGATAGAATACTTAGTTAATAATTAGTACTTACTGTGTCCTTTCTGGATACAGTACTTGAATGTATTTCCTTGTACTCAAATGAGTTGGTGGTGGTAGAAATGCCACCAACTCTTAGCAGTATATGGTAAACACATATATCTACATATTTTTAATTATTTATAAATTTTACACAATGAAATATGCTCATATATGTGCATACAAATATATATATATATTTCAAACTCCTCACATAACCCCTACTACATACCTTACTCAAAACCTTACATCTTTTATTCCACTAAGTCCAGTTAGTGATGGTCATATATGAACATATATAAGGCATCCACTGAAGCATAGTAAACTATCAGAGATAGCATCATCAAATATGATTCTCTCTCCCACAGAAAGTGTCTACGGCGAGCAGCTCCTTAAGAAAGGGTGAGAATGAAAATCATCTACCCTATCTGGAATCTTAGCTGGTTCAATCTTGTATAGGCCTTGTACAGGTAACCAAAGCTGCCTGGAGACCATGATAGTGACATGTGTTTTGTGTCTAGACATTGTTTCAATCCTCCCATTCTTCAGCTCTTACATTCTTTCCACCTCCTCTTCCACAATATTCCCTGAGAGGTGATGTTTATCAGAGGTGATGAAGTTATTATAGATGTCTCATTTATAGATGAACAGCTAATCTCCTATTGTTACTACTTTTTAAAAAAAAAGAGTTGGTTTTTGTTTGTTTTTTTTTTTTTTTCAGGCTATATGGGACTACCAGCATACACCATGCTTCTATTTAGCAGTAAAAGCAAAATAAAATTTACTGCACAGCCTCAGGATTTCCACTTCAGTGCTTGTTTCTTACCTATGCATATATTTTGGTACAAATAGATTTTACAAATTGGGAACTAAACTTTTTGTATACAAATTCCCAGAAGTCTACACATTATACTGAATATCCCTGGATCTGAAAGAGCTTTGATAAACAGAAATTTTACTGATGATACAGATACTGATGAAGGATAGTTTGCTACTAAGGTCCAAACAAGGCCCTGAAAATTAATTTTTAACTAGTTTTAACTAATTTAAACGTTATTGTCAATCATTTCTTGTAAGTAGCTTCTGTCATCTGAAGCATAACTGTGGCAAAACTTGAATCTTCTGAATTCTGAAACACATAACATGTATCATCTTTACCTTGAGAAGGAGATGCAGCAAAAGCATCAGATGCAGAAAACTGTTGTAGTCACTATATAAATTGCTACCAGGGAGATCTCTGCCTTGCACTTGTCACTGTCCCTTTCAATGCTGTTCCAAATGGAGTGTGAAGCTATAAAAGCCTGAGAATTATAGAAACTTTTTTCTTGTTCATGGTAAGCAGTTTCTATCAGAAATTAATCTAAGAAGGGTTCTGCCTTGAAGTTATTGTCTCCCATTTTCTCCTTACCCTCTTTCCACCTCCAAGAATTTGGCTGAGATGCTAATACGTTTTTTTTTCCATTTGCTTGCATCTGTAGCCTTAGGAAGAAGCATTACAAAAGCGTGGCTAAGCTAGAAGATCAGAATTCAGATGGTTTATTTGCCATCTGAACAAAACAAAATCCTTTGGTTATCTCCAAAATGGAAAACAGTAACTTTTATGTAATAAAAATGTAACAAGGAACCTGGAAATATTTAAAAGTACAAATTAGTGCTTGCCCAATAACATAATGGAATAAGTAGAAAACACTTAGAATAGAAGTCAACTTGTGGAAACAAAACGTGCACCGGAACTGGAAAATTCATCAGTGCCAACATTTAAAGTGGTGATAATGCTCTTCATAGAAAATTTTTCAACATTCTCAATTCTCATCTTTCACAAAAACATCACTTGGCCAAGTATATGAAGTTAAGCTCAAGTTCCAGGATTTTGCACATGTAGAAAGGTCATGTGAAGTCAATGAAAACTGTCATGGGTACATGGGCTCTCTGCAAATTAGGAAGGGTTGGTTTCATCAAATGAACCATTCCAGATGAACATGTCAACTTTAGCAAATGATGGTTTTGGTTTTGATGAGAATAGCAAGGTGCATGAGTTTCATAAAGATTGGATTAAATTACATTAATTTAAATGTCCTTTTTATTTTAAGTTTGGCACATAGTCTATTAAAAACAGAAACATCTTTACTTCAGGAAGAAATGAATCATTTTGTTTTACTTTATGAAAAAAATCTCATTCTGTTCTCAGTGCAAGTTCTCTAGATTAATATATGTATAGTACACAATCCTTGTTTTTAAAGAGTTGCTAGAGCAGTGGTTCTCAAACTTCCTTATCGTGAGATCCTTTAATACAGTTCCTCCTGTTATGGTGACACCCAACCATAAAATTATTTTCATTGCTACTTCATAATGTAAATTTTGCTATTATTATGAATCATAATGTAATTATCTGATATAAGCCCCTGGGAAAGGATCATTTGATCTCCAAAGGAGCCACAACTCACAGATTGAAAACTACTGTGCCAGAGTAAAACAGAGAAACAGCTATGAAAACGATTGTAGCAGGATGAATGCAAGAGATGTGGAAGCTCAGAGGACAGAGTCAGAGTTGTAGAAAAATGAGGAAAGACTTTCTATTAGCATGCACTCATGTAGCAACTTTTACTGGCCTTAAGTCTAAGTAGAATATGGTTGGTTACTTCCATAACATTCTTGCCACTTTGGCAATAGTAGGCATTCCTTGCCATTTCACTGCTATAATAGCTGTCAGGGTTCACAGCTGGCTAGGACTTGACTTGACTTTACTAGTAGCTTGCATTCTACGTTCTGGTAGTTGGAAAGCAAGCTGAAGGTTCCAGGTTAGTATCAGATTGATGCTCCCCCCCCCATATTCTTTGATTCAAGTATATGATATCTTTATTATCAATAGGGACTTGCCATCAAGTTCTGGAAGGTACTAAGAAGAGTGGAAGTAGCCTATAATGTTTGGGAGTCTATGGGAAGGCAATGATCAACAATTTAAAATGAGGTAAACTGTACCAGGCATTAAATTTGTTATTCAGTAGCCTATGGTGTCTGGGGAAGGCATTTTGACCCCAGTTACCTTTAGCATAAACCACACGTATGTTGGGCAATAACATGCAGGTTACTGACAAAAATGTGTTATTTCTTTTTCAGAAATTTCATTCCTTATATGATAAGGATAGTTACGATGATGTCAAAGCCAAAATCTTCCATTTGAATCATAACCCATGTTCCTCTGACTTATAGTTCACTGGCTCTACTGTTCTCACATATAAGATTAGCTGGAATATACATGTGTTTGTAAACTTATCATTCAAATGTGACAGAAGAACAGATGCTGTAAGAGGAGGAATTTAAGATTGAGTAGACCTTATCCACATTGTTTGTTACAACTGCATTCTATCTTAAAGTATTCTCAAATTTTAACAAAACAGTCATTTACACAAGTGCATTGTTTAATAGTTCTATACCTGTGTATTTGTTACTTAATATTTTAGTAATTCTGATAATTAGATAAAAAGTATTTCTTAATTTATATACTAGTATCCATAAAACAAAGATTCATTCAACTTTTGCAAGAACTATAGAGTTAATATGGGAATACTTAGGGTAATACTTAATGTTTAGCCCTGAAATCACATGCAAGTAACACTACAGACATGACACTGTGGGTACTTACATTAATACTGAGTGCTTATTCTTGAAATTATATACATACAAGTAATACTATGGAGATGACACTGTAGGCACCTACATTGCTATTGAGTGGTCAGCCCTGAAATCACATACATAAAAGCAATATTAAATGGACTGAGCAGGTTGTAGTTATAATATATTATGTAAGTATGTATGCATGCATGTGTGTGTATGTTTGTGTGTGTGTGTGTGTGTAACAAAAATAATTAGAGAAAAAAAGTTCATGATTACTAGAGGGATCAAAGGGTACATAGGAGAGATAGGAGGAAGAAAAATACAAAAGAAAATGATGTAATTATTATTTAAATTAGAAATTAATTCAAATGTATTTTATTAAAACAATTTAAAATAGAATAAGAGATTAATGAAAAGAACTTTACTCTGACTGAGCTCAGAGGGCCAATGTTAGGGAAAGTCCTTGTAAAGAACCATACTTCCCAATGACCATTAGGCATGGTTGAGAAACTGATTACAATGCCAATGTGGAGAGAAAGGAATGTTGCAAGTCCAAAACCAAACTACCTTGGAGCATCTCTAACAACTTTCGTAGCCATTTCTTTTGTTCTTCTATACCTGACGCAAAATATGTGTGAGAATTAGAAACATCTTCTGGAATGTAAAAACAGACTTCTAGTTTCCAACCAAATAATTCCATCCAAAAAGGCTAGGAATGCTATTAGAAAACACCTAATATCTGTTACCAGAGGTTTTTCACTTTGCTGTAAACCTTCTACTTAAGTTTTCAAGGGTATATATGAACAGTGTCTTGATTTATGAATGGTTTTGTTTCTGTTAGTATAAAAAATTTTGCCAAACTGTTACTATGCTAAAAAGAATTTGGGCTAACCTAAATCTGTGTTCTGGGATCATGGTCACTTATATTTGATGCCAGAATAAACTAACTTGTATCCCCCTTGAAGTAAGAGTAGTGGTTTTGTGTTTACACTAGTAACTTGTAGAGTCTGATTAGAAGTACAATTTTTCTGTTTTCTTTTTCTATTGTTGTACAAGTGTTATGCTGCATGTAACTACATATGACAGTCTAGCTTCGATCACCTCAGTGTCAGTGAGTCAAGCACACAAGACTTTCAGGCAAATGAAGTTACAATGTTATCTGACTGAAGTAACATATCTTCTGTGGAAGAAATCAACATGGAAAGAGATCACATAATCTTCATGAAGGAGGAAGAAAGGAGTATATCTGTATTGTGGAGGACAGGTAGACATTCTATACTATAGCTTAGATGAGTAGGAAAATTTAGTTCAGATTCCATTACACATTTAAAAGCTTTGCATGCCATCTGTATTTAAACTTCCATATTTTAAGCTTTGCAACTTTCTGGTGATATGCAAGTCCCTCTCAGTCCCTCCCCCCACAAAAAAAAGAAAATAAATTAATATGTTGCAGTTAAGGGAAGACTATAGAAAACAGCAGAAATCCAAGTGTCAAAACCATCTTCAACCAAATCCTCACAGGCTAGGGTCTAGAGGTAAATGTAGGATGGTTCTGTTTCTAGAGTCTGATCGCCATTCCAAAGTTAGGCATCTGGTATGAAATATGAAAACTGGTGCTTTAGGGTACCCATCAAGTATAAATACAAGGGAAGGATTCTTCTTTTACCTCCTGTTTCCCTTAATACCAATGTGACCAAATTCTACTCTGCTATGTGGTGTGGCCACATTCAGGAATCATTGCCTATCTGGTATGTGAGTTTGCTTACACACATATACATATTCTTCTCATTTATTTGCAAATTGAACTAACTAACTCATACTTGTTCTGGGATGGTCACTCTCTCTCTCTCTCTCTGTCTCTCTTACACACACACACACACACACACACATTTAAAAAAAGAAATAAAGGAATGGTAAGGTTTGAGACTTAAATCTGTCTCAAGAATTGTCTGCCAAGCTTGCTAACCATAAGTTTTACTTATCCTAAATCATTATTTTGCATCATATACATTTTTAAGTACAAGTTTTAAGGAGTCTGCAAGTAGGTTTATTGTGGGTTTCATCAAGATTCGGGCTACACTCAACAATCTGTTTTCCTAATTCCATCTTAGTAATAACAGTTCTTTATGTCCGGAAACATCATTTTTGGTTTTGTGAAATAAAATTCAATTTCCATTAAAGGTAAGGTATCATGAATATGCCATTTTCTTGTAGTTTTTTTTTTGTTTTTTTAATAATTTATTTTTTATTTCTTCAAGTTACATCTCAATCA
>CAJQZJ010031511.1:4307495-4322894 GCA_907164525.1 Lophiomys imhausi
TTATATTTGGCTAAATTGGTATTGATCATTGTATATTAATGCAAATTCTTGTAGTTTTTATGGAGTTGAAAAGTGAATAAACCAAACAAGTTTTCAAAAATCCCAGATATTTATGTTGAAAATTTTCTTTCATCTTCTTTAGACAAAACGAACTTCATAATGTCCCTTAGCCACATTTCCTAAACAATACATCTCAAAACACAAGTTTGAGGAGGCATCATTTTGGTGAAAATTGATATGGGTAGCATTTCTAGTTTAGAAAGAAGAAAATGCCTCTGTCAAAATTTCACAATTTCTCAAACGCGGTTGGGAATATTTCATTATTCTGTGTTAAAAAAAATTAAATGTTGCTATCTTAGCATCCCTGATGATAATCTTGTGTGTGGGCATTCCAGTGTTCCATATGTCTGTGCTGAACTCAGACACAGCTATATTGAAATTACTGTGAATAAGAAGTTTCCTCGCTCTGCAGTTCTGTATATGACAAAGTCCCATTCCATACTGAGCCTCACAACCAGAAAGTAATGTTGCATATCTAATATGACCATGGAGAAAGAATAGCTCCTCACAGCAATGTCCAGGGCACCTGCATGCTTCCCAGCAAAGCCTGCTCAGTTTGGCAGTGTTCCCCATCCAATTTCTGTCACCAGTGCTTGTGCAAACCACTGCATTTTCCTGCAATAATATGTCATCATTAACCATATGTCTTCCTTCCACTGCTTTTTTCTTTCTTTAGCAATTCTCCACCATTAATTTTTAGTGCAGTTTTCAGAAGACAGTTGGCTACCATCCAAACGTAATGAGGTTGAGATTCATAAAGTTCGATAATTGTCAGGGGAAGAATATAAGTGTAATAAAGTGCAAGTTTCTTTTTGGACATGCCTCTCAGCTGTCATAGGTGGACTGAGGCTGTCCTGTCTGGCCACTCCATTTGAGTAGGGATTATTGGGGTCATAAAGAGGCCTGAGCTCAATACCAGTTAACTAGCAATCATCTTTGATAACTGTCGGGAATATAGTAATAGTGAGTAAGGAATTTCACCAGTTTTCACAGAATATCTGAAGTTGTATTATTTAATTTAATTGACAACATATTGAATGCCTGAATGTGACAAATAATGTGCTCAAATCTATATAAATGAAAAGTTAAGAAAATTAAGGTATCTGCTTTGAGACCTGCCCCATACCAATCTCATTCTTCTGGGAAAGAGGGATCCGAAAATGCTGCAGTTGTTTTTAGCATAGGAAATTTCCCAGGCTATGTGGTGGGGGTAGGGGGATGACTGCTTTCATTCTAAAATAGGATCCACTGGGGTTATTTCCAAAGTTTCAGCTTGAAAAAAAGCAGTCTAGCACACCTTTGACTATTGAGCACTTGATATATGCAAAAGCAACAGTGGGTAAAGATTTTAGTTTTATTTAATTTGAATTAATTTCATTTTAATTTATTTTTTCTAAACCTGATAGTTCATTATTGGAAAATATTTATTTATGCTCATGATTTTTCTGGTACAGGGATCTTCTATAAATTGTAGCAATTCTAAAAAACAGACCATAGTTTCTCTAAAAGTATGGCTTCCGGCTTGAGAGTATAGACTACATGTTATGTTATAAGATTTACACAGAGGTAATTCCTGTAATCTCTCCCAGAATGATTTGCTGTTGAACACAATTTGAAATGATAGCATTTTAGACATAGTTTAGTTATCTGAACACACAATCAAAGATAATTTCTTATTTTACATTTAAACATTATGGCTACTAAAAAATAAAAATAAAAAAAAAATGTCCATTACACATGTGGTTCCATTGTAATGATGTCACAGAGGGTACTGGTAATGAAGGTCATGCTCCTGTTCCCTGGTGGTGTTCTATAGCTGGCCAAACCCATTAGTCTGGCTATGTCATCAAGTTTTTCTCATACCTCAAATCTTACAGTCTTTGGTGCGTAAGGCACCAAGGAGATATTCACTAGCAGTAAATAACCAACCTACACACGTGCCCTGTGACTTAGATAGCATTTAACAAATTACCTCCTATTACTTTATTTTGTATTTTTAAGTTATTTCTTTTCATTTTGAGACTATATTATCATTTCCCCCTTCTCTTTCCTCCCTCTAAACTCTCTCATATAACCATCCCACATTGTTCTCTCTCAAATCATAGACTTTTAAAAAATTAACTGCTTTTACATAATAAAGGCATTCTCAATGCCTAAGCATAAATATTAGCTTCATTCTGTATAATGTTACTTTTATGTTCGTTTTCAGGTCTAGCCACTTGGTATTGGATAACCAGTTGTTTTACTATTTCATGAGTAAGTATTTCTCCTGCTCTCAGCCTTCCTTAGTTCCTTTGTTCTTTGTGTAATGTTGAAGCCTCATGGACTTTCCCTCATCCACTTTGGCATCTTTTTCGTTACTGTCTTTGTTCATGTCCTTCATGTCCTGTTTAGGCATTCATGTTGGTGAGACATTATGAGTGTAGCTTCTGATGTTAAAAACAAAACAAAACAAAACAAAAAATTCACAGCAATCCCGTGGCTCCTAAAGTCTTCTCACTTCTTCTTCTGCAACGTTCCCTGAGCCTTAGAAGGTGTTTTGTGGCTTTATCCATTGGCACTGGACTCCACAACTCTGCTTTTTGATTGGTTATGATTTTCTGTAATGTTCTCCATCTGTTTCAAAGAAAAGTTTCTTTGACAGGGGATGAGACTCCACTCATCTGTGAGTATATGAACAAATATTTATTATGCAGTTAGGGATTTTGAAAGTTTAATAAAGTTGTAGTTTAAAAGCGGCCTTTGGGAGGATAGAGGAGCAATGGGAAAAGAGGGAGCTCTAAATAGGGAGTAGGTGGGGGATAAGCATAAGATAAGTAGGGAGGAAGGTAAAAAAGCAGTGAAGATGTCTGAAAAAGTCATAAGTAATCATACTATTAACTACCTACTCCTCAAAAATACCTGTCATACACAAAGATGTTGAAAGGACCCAGAGATGGGGACCAATTAAAACCCTCAAAGGGTTAACTTCAGGGAGTTGCTAGACTCCTCCATGGCAGGCTTCTACATTTTAGCAGTTACCTAGAAAGTCACCACCGATAATAGACAGCCAAGTAAAGGCAGATTGGCCATCTGGATGGAGAAAGATAAGGTTGCTCAAGGTTGCAGACTGCTGGTTTGAATACCCCTCTTGTCTTATGATAAACTCATGAATGCTGGCTAAGATTCCCTGCACTTTTGCTTGCACCTACGTTTTTAGTTTGAATGCTCCATTTATATTAAAAATTACCTAACCTTTCCAGGAATTCCCCTACATGCCTTTAAAAGGCTTGTGTGCCTGTGTCCTGGGTCAAGACTTTTACCTAATTGGTGATCCATGCATACTGGAATTACTGGAATAAATGTTCATTGCTGGTTGCATACTATTTGAGTCTGGGGTGATTTCTTCAGCAAGTGCCAGACCCTAACACTGTGTATAAATATACATACATATATACATACATAGTTTAAATAAGATTTTCTTATCTAGGCTGACAATGCTTTCTCCATGAGGCAAAGATCAATTACCTAAAAAAACAAAACAAAACAAAAACCAAAACACAATACCAGGTATGAGAAAACCTCTTGAGTTGCTGGTCAGGCTTGCCCAAGAGATTATCAAAATATTACAGACTATTGGCATTGCCTTTGGTTGCCCCCTACAGGTAAAAGATAAGTCCCTATTGCTGAAGACACCAGACACTTTAGAAAATGGGGCCAGAGGCCCCTGTGCCGAAACTGACACAAATGCGTCCTCTCTGGGGACCAGATTTCATAGTAACAGAAGGTTACTCACAAGTTTCCAAAAGCAGGATACAAGCAACAGTCACATCCAACTACAATGCCTATGAACTCACAAGGACAACCAACATGTTATGATAACCCTAAGGGTGCAGCACCAGCAAACATTTCTTGGTGGTAGCCACCACCGATCTAATTGGACTTAGAAGCCACTTACCAAGAGGGAAAGAAACCATACCTAGTACTGGAAACTTAGTCAACTACCCAGGGCTATTGAGGTCACGAATCTCCAAGGAGAACCTGCAAACACATTACTTTTAATCATAAAGATACTAAATGGTAGACATATGTGTACTATATTTGGGATTATGATATTAGTGACAATGTAAAATCAAAAAGGTTGATGTCAGGTAACAAATTGCATAACATAGTTGAAAATTATCTGTCAAGCTCAACTACTGATACTCCTGCTAGAGAGAAGATTCAAAAGAACCTCCATATGTTATATAGTAAGGACAGATATTCTATGACTAATAGTCCTTGTAGGACTCTGCCATCCTTAGGAGAGTTGAAATTGCTAATCAACTTACCTGCTTAGAAAAGAACTCATGTACCTGTCTGGGAGATTTTATGCATACTACACTTGCACTAGAACACTGGGTGGTTCCCTAGAACATGAAGCAACACCTCCACCTAGCGGCTACTTTGCTAAGCTCAAAACAGTCGCCTAGACTTTCAAGTGTGAACTCTTGAGTCTGAGTATCTTTACTTACTCATCCTAGCCCACCATTTACACTGCACCCACGATAGTCCTACTCTCTGGGGACATTTAACCTAAAGAAAGAGAAGGAGATTTAACATCATAACCAGGCTATTAGAATCATTTTGAATTAAGCTATCATGCGCTGTGAAAATGTATTTTGTAAATCCAGGCAGGTCACTAGGTTAGAGGGTATCTTTGTGTCTGACTTTTTGATTGGTAGAATGAGAAGCATTGAGAGGAGATGCAGAAAAACTAGCTTTGTCTTTGCTTAGAGAAGGTGAAACCCTACTTTGTTTTTAACTGATGCGTTAATCCTAATAATGGGTATTTGAAACAGGAATTGATATTTGTAAACAGAGGAATAAATAGCCAGCATCAATTACAAACTGATGTGATATGTAGGTGTTGAGTCCACAGGAAGATCATGGAGAAGCACAGACATTTGTTACTTTATGTTCTTTGTTGCTGTAGGGAGTTGCTAGGAAATCACAGACCCCACCCAGCCTGGGAAGCTGTGGAGCATCCAGCATTTGTCAGATGCTGTATAGCTTAAGTTACACACCTTCAATATGTTTTCATTTTAACTTAATAGACTACATTTTTCATCTTTATGATTATAGAATTAAAAACAGAGATCTCTGAAATAACAAGTTGCCAGAATCTTAGAGTCATTTGCCTATAGTTCCAGCATTGTAGAGGTCTAGAAGGACTCCCTCTTCTTTGTACTAGCTCCAGGGATGAAGTTGAGGGCCTGTTTCTGCTAGAGAGTACAACAAATCTGTGTTCTATGACTCTATGCTTCTCAGTGTGTGATTTGGGGCCTATATGTGTATATAAATGAATGCTTTTGTGTTTATAGATATGGAGAGGTGTGTAAGTGAGCAGACACATATAAGTGTGTGTGTGTGTGTGTGTGTGTGTGTGTGTGTGTGTGTGTGTGTGTAAAAGACAGAAATAGGTGCCAGTGTCTTCCTGGAATACTCTCCATTTACTATGTAGGTAACCGTTATGGGTTAGAAGTGTAAAAAGGGTAAACAAGGAAAGCAAAAGTGGATTCCCTGAGATCGTAGCTTCTTCATTCCAGAAGACATTGCTTGGAGAAGCCTTAAAACATCACAGGGGTGGGTTTTCTAAACAGAACCATTAAGGGAAAAGGAAGGATCCAGGAGCCCTATAAAATACCAAGGTCAGCATCAAATACACTTCCAGGCTTTACCCTGTAAATGGGATAAAGCTTCTACCTTTTCTCTGTGGTTTGATTTTCTATCTTTCCTAGGAATTCAGTCTTTTGTCTTCATGAGGGAAAAAGTTCAAAATACCCCCCCAGACAACCACCTGTACCACTATTAAAGCTGTGTCTTTTACTTGAATCTAGAGCTCACTGATTCTGCTAGTCTAACTTAGCCAGCTTCCTCCCAGAATCTTCTGTCTCTCTCTTCCAACATTTTGATTGCAGGAAGACTATGTTACTCTAACCTGGGACTTACGTGGTTTCTGTGGATCCAAACTGCAGTACTCATGATGGCATGGCAAGTGCTTTAACTTGTCCTCAGTTATTTTAGGTAGCTGATATACGGTTAGATGGGTAAATAAGGAAAGCAAAAGTAGATTCACTGGGATAGTATCTTCTTGTTTCCAGAAGACATTGCTTGGAGAATTTTTAAAATCTGTCCTCAGTTCCTAATTGTCTTAGCCTTTAAAAATCTTCTTCTTCCTCTTCCTCTTCTTTTTACTCCTCTTTCTCCAGCATGTTCATAGTAATTCTCTATCAAAGGCAGGAAAGAATGGTAAGGAGTCTTTATGGATGATTTCAATAGAAAAAGCAAAGCTCAGGCTCAAAAGATGCCAAGAAGAATACAAGGTCAGTCTTTTGGATGCTGAGGGAACAGAGTATTTGAGTAACCAGCCACCTCACAATGAATTAAACTGGAACTCACATTTACACTAATAAAATAGACCTTTAGAGCAGAGCTAACTGTGTATTCGTTTCCGTACAGACACGCTTACTGTGATAATTAGTAATCAGCTTGTTATCTGTACATGGGAAAGAAATGAAGAGGGATGTTAAAGGAGCCAGGACATGCGGTAATGAGTCACCCCTAACAGTACCAGAAGTCTCACTCGCTCACTTCTCCATAGAGGGACCACAACTACTAACCTGTGATGCACTGTATTTCATATAAGAGTCCCAGGTCCAGAGCCCTTGGATCAAGAACCCAAGATCAAGAAGCTGCAAATGTGCTTCTAGGACCCTCACAGAGATCTTACTATGAGCATTGTCTCTGTCAAAGTCCTGGGACAGGAAGCAGCTCAGTGACAGAGGACATGTGCGTTGAGGAGGTAGTTGTGGGCTTGATACAGCATCAATAGAAAACAGACAGAAAGAGAAAAAGAATGACAAGACTGCCCACTGTGCCTAATGTACCTCTAATCAATTACACTTCCCTTATGTTCACCCTGGTACTGGCCACTATTTCCTTTTCCTTGATGGGAGGTCTTAGGTCTGAAGCCCCTGGGGAGGCAGCAGATAGTGAAAGGACACAGAAACATTTGTTAGGCTTAGTTCATGGCTCCGTGCTCTACTTGCTGAAACAATTCTGTGCAAGCAAGAGTCGGAATTTTATTGTATTACATACTTTTATCTTGGACCTCAGGAATTTCCCTCATTTCCTTGAAATCTGACAAATTTATGTAAAGAAAATATAATTAGGAAAACTATCCCTCTAATGCCATTCTCTAAAACAGAGAAGAAAATTGAATTATTAAAGGCCAGGGTGTGGTGGGAGCAGAGTGAAATGCCCTGTCTTGCCCTTTCCTGTCTTCACATTCTTAAAGCCTTACCTGAACCCCTGTGAGGCTACAGGAAACGCAGATCTTATCCTGCTAACAGTTGTTCATTTTGTCATTCTCATCCAAACACCTTAGTCACAAGTAATTGGATTTCCTCAGAACAGAGGAGCTGGCATTTTTATGATAATGAAGTTGTGCGCTGGGGCTCATTTGACATTAAAGGTGCTTTGCAAATACATTAGGAAAACCTCACTTACCCACTTAGAAAAGTACATTAAGGAATTATAGATTTGAATTCCAAGAGACACACTGAAGTGCCCAGAGGATACTAAGACGTAGCAGGTGAACAAACTCTTGACATGTCACCATATCACCTGGAACTGGTGAAATTGAAAAACAAAAAGTGATCTTATTTTACATTTCAGACCATTTTACATAATTCTTATGTCTAGATGCCAGAAAACCAGGAAGCTCCTTCCAAATAAAACAATAAAGAGGACAAAATGGGGGAAGGAAGAAAAGAATACAAAAGAGCACACACAATCAGGAAATAAAACCAATCCTAAATTGGGATATGATTATTTAAAGAAAGGTCTAATCAGCTAAAAGGAAAGCACAGATGTATGAAAAAGATGGAAATATGCAAAATATCACCACATATTTTATTTAAATAAATTATTTGAGGATGCTTGACATTTAGAACAAATACAATTTGCATTCATAGCTGAGTCTTCTTTTGAGTTGGATCTTGAAGGATAGGTTAATTTGGATGGAAATAACAAAGAACATTCCTTTCATAGTTTAAGAAATCTGTTTGCAGAACATTTGTCACTATTATAAATGAATAACCCAACAGAAATGCTCACTGAGAAATACAGAATGTATGATATTTTCAAAGATTTAAGTCTCACTTAAAAATATACATGTTGATCTGGGTGTGGTGGATCACACTTGTAATCCCTGAATTTGGGAAACAGAGTTGGGGGGATTACCTAAAGTTCAAAGCTTGTGCTACAAAATGCCAAAGTTTGTACTACAAAATACATTATAGACTAGCCTTAATTATACAATGAGACTGTCTCAAATAAATATACACACAAAACCCCACAAGTTTATGTATGCACAGAAATTGTCAGGTAGAATTCTTCATCAAACTCTGTAACATGAAAAAAAAAAACAGAAAAAAAAGAAAAAATGAGAAACTATACACTTAAGCATTTATAATTCAATAATATAAGATTTCAATAAAAGTATACAATTTATAATTTTCAGATGTTCTAATCTTTGAAAATGTAAAGATACTTGTATGTGTAAAACATAACACATGCCTTTTCTAACAAAATTTGGATGAGGAAGTTCAACTCAAAAAGAAAGAAATATCAAAACATCATACAGTGGGTCAGACTCTGAATCATATCTTGATCTTGGGTTGCCTGTGCACTCCACTGTTATTAATGTACACTATTTAAAGCACACTTGAGCTCAACTGTATGCTAATGCCAATGTCTTATTTTTCTATTATACCTTTTATCAAAGATTTTCTCAACAATCAAAATCTTTAAAAATATCTATTACATATCTGTAAAAATTATAATTCAATCACTAACAAATAAAGATATAAACATGATGAATATTTAAAAACAAAATATTTAGCTAAAATCATATTGATAATTAATTTTTGAGGTTTTGGGTTTTTTTGCTTATTTATTGCTTCAAGTTGCATCTCCATCACAGTGCCCTCATTCCACCCCTCCATTTACACAATGGAATACTACTCACCTATTAGAAACAAGGAAATCATGCAATTCGCAGCCAAATGGATGGAACTAGAAAAGCTCATCCTGAGTGAGCTAACCCAGACTCAGAAAGGTACACATGGCATCTACTCACTTATAACTGGATTTTAATAATTAATTTTTTTTATGTTTATTTATTACTTCAGGTTAGATCTCCATCATAATATCCTCTTCCCACCCCTCCCAGTCCCGCCCTCTCACCTTCTACCCCCTACCCCTTCCAGCCCACTCCTCCCTACATATCAGTCCCCTGCCCCAGTTCAGCAGTCGTATGAGGGTCAAGAGTCTCCTCATACACTGGGGGCCTATGTTGAGGGAAGGTCTAATATTGTTTCTGATACATTGAATTCAATGCTGAGATCTGGTTACCGCCCCTTCTGAGGCATTCTCTTGATTTGTTAATAAAAGTCGCTTATGGCCAATTAGCTGGACAGAAAGAGTATAGGAAGGCGGATTTCCTCAGATCAGTAGGAATTCCGCACACACAGAGACTCTCGCTCTTTTCCACCGGGAGACACAGAAGGAGACAGACGTCTGGAGAAGTCTGGAAGGTACTCACAGACAGCACATGTTGGTTTGGGGTTAACTTAGAGTAGCTAATTGAGAGTCTGCCCAGTTAAGGGCTAAGCGTTAAAATATTAAAAGGTCTTGGTGTGTTTAATTAATGGGGAAAAGACTGCGTCGGCTTATAGGCCCTCAGTCCAAGCAGTCCTGGGCTGTTGGATTTCCAGACTCCCCTTGAGTCCAGGCGAATCTCCCGCCAAGCTGCCGGTAATTCTACCAGCCTAATATAACAACTTATATTAATTAACAGAGTTTAGGTTATAGGTGGTGTAGGCCACTTTTGGTCCCGGGGCTCTTTCTCCAGGATAAGTTAGGCAACTGGTTAAGGCACTCAGGCCAGGCCTCCTGCTCCTCTTCCAAGCCACCGGCTACTCCGCCGGCTACTCTGCCGGCCTAATATTACAGTTTATACTTACTAATAAGTACATTAATTAATTAATTTGCAGTTTTCAGGCCTACAAGGCAGCACCACTAGGGCAAAGTGTCTCATTGACAGGTAACAAAGTCTATGTTCCTGTTCCCTTTGGTCCATTGGTTGTAGTATAGTTATCCTGTACTATATGGCTAAAATCCAATTATAAGTGAATAGATGCCATGTGCATCCTTCTGTGCCTGGGTTAGCTCACTCAGGATGAGCTTCTCTAGTTCCATCCATTTGGCTGCAAATTGCATGATTTCATTGTTTCTGATGACTAAGTAGTATTCCATTGTGTAGATGTATCACAGTTTTTTATCCATTCCTCTGTTGAGGGACATCTGGGTTGTTTCCAGTTTCTAGCTATTACAAATAAGGCTGCTATGAACATAGATGAGGAAACGTCCTTAATTTTTAAATCCACTTATTCATTCATCCCCCTCTACCTTTTGTCATGATATGAGCAATTCAGTGACCAGCATTCTGTTACTTTCAAACTGCTCCCTATTAGTATTTAAGGAAACAATTTTTACATAATAAACTTGCATTTTGGTAGCAATGGTTTTTATTATTTTTATTATATTATCCACTCTAATTATTTTACCATACTTAATACCTCTACCTTCCTCCCAACCCTTGTTCCATCTAACCCCCCAGTACCAGGTGGGAGAGGCTGTCAGGTTCTTTGTGGGCAATACCAATCTCAGTCCAGAAGTCCAGCAAACCAACAAACCAGGAAATATCAGCAGGAAGAACCAGCAGCAGGGAGAGCAGCACCTCTTTCTTCTTTATAGTGCCCCCTTTTTTCTTTGTAGCTCCCCCCCCCCCTTTGTAGCACTTCTTTCTTTGTAGCTTGCCTGGCTCTCACTTTTTCTCCCTCTCTCTAATTCCTAGAGTTCACGCACTTCTGGTGGCTAAGCCATGCCCCTGCTAGCTCAGGAGGCACAGTTAATAGTTTACACCTGTGGTCTTAACTGAAGCAACCTCACATCTGGGATTAAATAAAAACATTCTCATAACATTTTTTTTTTAAATAAAGAAAACTCTTACCACACATTTGCCTATTCAAGTACTTTTTGTAGTTTTTTACTTATTGCTTTTTTAAAACTAACTTTAGTTCATTAGACTCTGTGTGTGTGTGCATGGGTATATGTGTTTGTGTGTGTGTGTGTGTGTGTGTGTGTGTGTGTGTATGAGTGTATGGGTTTCTGTGAGTGTATGCGTATGTGTGTGTGTGTGTAGACATCACATACCATAGCATGTGTGTGGAGGTAAAAGGACAACTCTTAGGAGTTCAAACTTGTGGGATATTGGGTAGAACCCAGGTCACCAATGCTGCTTGTAAGCTCCTGCTGAACCATCTCACAGGCCCTATTATTGCTTTTTTAAAAATTCATTTTGAGTTTTAAAATTTTCCTGGTATTGTATATGTAAATGATTGTGCCAATCACACACAGAGCCCCCTCTGCTACTTTTCAAAATCTTATGAGTCTTTTCTCATGCTTATTTTTAAAAGGTCTGGGACCTGGAATACACAGTTCAGTGTTAGAGATTTGTTTCTCAATACAGGGAGGAGTTCAGCTATGTGTGATGTCAGAGGGAAACAACTGTCTGTCATAGTAGCTGGTTATAAGCTTTACATATATGCCTTAGGAGAGCATGAGGAAGTACCCTGATGCTCTGAGTGTATGTTGATTGTTTTCAAATGTTCTTTATTTTCCTGTAGAAAAGATTTGCCTCTTCTTTCTATCAAAGTAGTCATTCACATTGACTTATTTTTTTTTTAATACTATCAAAGTAGGCATATATCCCTGGGCTCTACTTGACCAAGGTATATCTTGTTATTGATAGAATATTGGAGTCTTTTTTGAGTATTTTGTTTTGTGGGTTACTTTAAGATTTTTCTTTTAATTTTTAATTCTGTGTATGTGGCAGTATGGGGTAAGGAAGGACATCTGTGCACATGTGAGTGCAGGTGTCTATGAAGTTGGAAGAGGGCATTGGATTCCCCAAAATTGTTGGCCTTTGTGAGCAGACCTGGGTGCTCAGAACCTGACTCAGGTCATCTGCATTGGCAGCTAGCACTCTTGACCACTGAGCCATCTCTCTAGCTCAGGTACACTTTTGCTTGAGTATGGTATTAGTTTATAGTAGTCAGTCTCTTCATTTTCATTATATTTTTTCAGATTTTCTTTGATTTTTATTGTTTGAGAATTTAATACATGCACATAGTGTGTTTTGGTGAAATCCCCCCTTTTTTCCCCTCCTCTGCAATACCTGTATTCCTTCCCAACTTGATGTGCTCCTTCTAAAGGCCCCAAATCCACTTAGTGCTGCCTGCATGTGCTCGGATGCAGCAAATTCTACAGGAGCCTGGGCAGCTTCTCACCATCAGATTCAAGAAATACCTTAAACAAAAAAAAAAAAAGAAGGGAAGAGGATGAGGGGGTTGAGTGGGAGGAGGGTGGAAGGGTGGGACTGGAGGGGGGAGTAGGGAGGGGATTGTGATTGAGATGTAACTTGAAGAAATAAAAAATAAATTATTAAAAAAAAAAAAAGAAACTGTCTTTTCTTCTCCCGGTGTGCATTGCCAATAGCTCCTCAGCTAGGGTGGAACTTGATGAGCCTCTCCTCCACCCATCCTGGCATTTTGACTGGCTTGATCCAGCGCAGGGGTTTGTGTTTTCACATTTGTTTTAACACGGTCTCAATAGACCAGTAGAGCAATGGTCATTCCTTCTCTAGATTTTTATATTTTTATGTTAAGTTTCTGTCCTTGATTACTCAACAACATTGACCACAGAAACCAAAATACTCTGCGATCACCTGTTAGAAAAGGTTTTGATGGCAGCTTCAACTTCTTTATAGTAAAAATGTCTTCATTGTTTTCCCTTGTACCAGTTTTGTTGTTGATATTGTTTTTAAAAAATTGCCTGTTTCTTCTAAGTGGTCAAAAGTGCCCATATTTAAAGTATCCTTAAACTCTGTCTTATGGTCTCTAGTTGTTCATAGGACTTAACCACCTTCTCCCTCCTGACATTGATAATGAATTCCTTCTGTGACCAGTTCAGACTGACAACTTTGTTGACATGGTCATAGAATCACCGACTCCTTGTTGGTTTAATAAAATAAGGTTTTAATAAAATAAGGATTTCTATTATTTATTATTTTATTTTAATTATTCTTCTGGTTATGTGGGCTTTTTAAAAAATTTCCCTTTCCTAATGTATATTTTAAATCATTAGTTTGTAGCCTCTCCTTTTTCTCTTCAACTTATTGAGCATTTATTTATCAGAATTATACCATAAAAATTTTCACTTGTTCCTTCCTTTATGTATTCAGTATTCACTTATATCATTATAAAGATACAGGTATTTTTTTAAATAGTCATCCCCACTTTGCTTAGACTATTTTGGAGCTCAAAGAATTTTAATTTTCCCTTGTAACTTCATCATGAGTTCATGAATAGCTTGACAGATGTCCTGCTTAATTTTCAGATATTTAGAGGTTGTTTGAATGTCTTTCTGTTGAAATGACTTCATTGTGATTGTGGCATATGCTTAGCATAAGGAGTTTGTAAGTATCTACACTGGCTTTATGGTCCATCACAGCTATCTTGGCAAGTTCACCAGGCATTCTTCAGTCAGCCATTTTTATTCACATCAAGGCAGATAGCAGTGTTATTGCGAATTCAAAGATTTGTGTTGATACATTCTTTTTTACTTTAAGTATACCAATTGCTGACAGAGAGTAATCCAAAACAGTTTGGATAATTGCACAATTCTGTGTTTTTCACTTTAACTGTGTCCTATTTTATTTAAGTTCATAGGTTTTTACTATATATGTGGACAACTATAATAGTTATATATTGCTGATTGTTCCTTTCTCATGAGATGTGCTACACTTTATCTCTGTGAGCCGCTTTCTCGATCTCCATGCTCTCTGGTGTTAAAATACTCTTGCCAAGCACTTTCTGTACTTACTGTGCAAAGTAAGTATCTTCTCTGGACATGCATTTCATCTTATCTCTGTTTTGCAACTAAAGGCTCTTGCAACCAGGTATAATAGAACTTACTTTTTTTGTTGTTGTTTAGTTAATCTCTGCCTTTTCTTTAGACTATACAGACAACTGAGATTTAGCATAATATGGTTATTGAAATTTTTGGATTTAGTCTATCATTTTAGTAACTGTTTTTATTTGCTTTGATTTTTTTATTTAGCATTTTTGCTCTTGTATGAATTATTAGAATCATTTCAATTTTCCTAATGTCATTCTTGAAAGATTTATTTTTATGTTTAAATTATTTCCATGGGAGTGGTACGTGTGACAAAACATTTCCTGGGACTGGGAATGCTACATACATGCCTACTTACCCCAGATAGGGAGCCCATGACAGGACAAAGTATAGATACCACAAAAGTCCAACTTGGTGAATCAATGAATTTTGTTGAGACTACTTAAAGGAATATGGGTGAGGAGTTACTTACAGTAGCAGAAATGTCTCAAAGACAGCTTCCCCACCAAAACTCACCCCGGCATGGGTGACAGCACATAAAAACTGGGAGCTTGTAGCACACTGCACAGCCTGCAGGCAGCAAAATAGGTTGGAGGATGTCCCTTCCATGTGACTCTGTTGATCTATACCTCTTCCAGGTAGCACTTCTGGTTTGTGCTTCTTCTCAGCTGCTGCTCTAGTCTGAATCTTTTTTGTTGTTTGACCTGCCTGAGAGTGATGCTCAGCAGTTTTTGTTTGTTTGTTTGTTTTGCTTTGTTTATTCAAGAAAGGAGGGGCCTAGTGAATCTGATCAGTTTCAGGAATTTCTTAGAGCTATTTTGAGTTGTTTACCTTCCTGTGTGAGGAGTTTTCCTGTAGTATAAAATATATCAATCGCAGAGAAAACTGCTGCACAATAATGGTCATATGACCAGAGGTTCCCACAGAGGCCAGAAGACAGGGTAGGATCTCCTGGAACTGGAGGTACAAGTATCTAGAGCTGCCTTATATGGGTACTTACATTGGTTCTGGTAACTGAATTTGGGTCCTCTGCAAGAGCAATACATGCTCTCAACCATTGAGCACGTTAACCTCTTTAGCATTGTACTTCCAATGTGGTTGTCTCTTCCAATTATATTGCATTCTCTCAGTGTTAAGAGTATACATGTTTAACTTTTTTTTTTATAAATACTTTATTTTTTTTCTTCAAGTTACACCTCAGTCACAAACCCCTCCCTATTCCCCCTTCCTATCCCACCCTTCCACCCTCTTCCCCCCAGAAGTTTCCCCTTTCAG
>CAJQZJ010031511.1:4323294-4333483 GCA_907164525.1 Lophiomys imhausi
ACTGTCCAGGCAGCCACTGGTATGTCATTTTTTAGTTTTGGAAGCTGTAGGCCCTTCACTTCCTATATAATCAGATATATTTATCCCTCTCAGGTCTCTGAGGTGGTTGAAGAATAGATAGCTAGAGTCTCATAGTTAAATTTTGAGTTGTTTAGGAATCAAGAGGGCGTTCTGGATCTAAGAAGATATTTTTAAAATTATGAGGCAAGTTAGTATGAAAGCTGAGTTAGATATAGAACTTTAAACACATGGAGATGGTAAGATAGTAGAATGTTAAAGTCAGGTGCCAAATACATATGGACTGGACATTGGGAATGTATGCTAAGCCATATAACTCTTATAATTGTGGCCTATTTATTTCTGTTGTTTTGTATTGTATTTATTGTTATAGGAGAGAGAACCATTTGTTGGACTGAAGGAGGGAGCTGTTGGGGGGGAAAAAGAAATACCTTAAACTAAAAAAAAAAAAAAAAAAAAAGGGAAGAGGATGGGGGGATTGAGGGGGAGGACGGTGGAAGGGTGGGACTGGAGGGGGGAGTAGGGAGGGGATTGTGATTGAGATGTAACTTGAAGAAATAAAAAATAAATTATTAAAAAAACTGTTGTAGCTTAAACTAGTTAACTTTATATTGATTGAGTTTATATGATATCCTTAAAACTATGAATTTACATGTTTTGATTTGGAATTTTATTTAAAATATGTATTTAAGCTGAAGGTAAATAATCACTAAATGCCTTAGGAACACTCAGCAAAGATGGTACAGTAAGGAACTCGAAAACTCATCTCCCCACAAAGAGCAACACAAAAACTGTCACAAATGTTCTGAAGAGCCCACACAAGATGATCACTCAGACACAATCTCTAGCCAGTTGAAAGTCTTTATTCCAGCCAGAGGGCACTGCATTCTTGTATTCAGAACCTATGTTTAGTACCAAACACTTAGAGTGAGGGTTTTTTAAGGGAAAACACCACCTCCTGGTATCTCAGTCAACAGATCCAGGGGAGTTTTTGTGAAAGCAAGCTGTTTATCAATAGCTAAGTGTTTATCTGGAGAAGGAGATTTGCACAAGCAGACAGTTTAACTGAAGCTAACATAAGTTAGCTGAGACATCTTGACCTTGAGTTCCTAAAAGAGAGCTGGATACTTTTCCATAGGATTCATTTTCAAAGAGACAGAATTCTAGGTAAGCTTGAAATAACCATAACAAAAATGCAAGATGGAGGAACCTCTGCCCTATCTTGTCCTGTCCCACAAGTAGTCATAATGACTTTTCAGAAGTCTTGAATTTTCAAAAAATTGGTAGCAATTTGGAGAGTGTTCATGAGAAATAATAGTCAAATGTCAAAAACATTTTCCTGCAGGCACCTCAGATTTGACTGTTACATTTTAACAATTCTTCCCTCATTTGGAATGGATAATTCATATTGATTCTTCTTCAGTTGACCTTCTCTCACCCATTCTGTTGTTCAGTCCACATAGTTCATTTTTATTTTAAGCTCTGCCTGTTTTCTCATCAAATCTTATCTTGGTTACTTCTTGATAACTGATTTTTGACCTAAACATTTTTCTATTTGCAGACTTTGGATATGTATCTTCTTACCTTATAAGAATTCTAAGAATAGCTTATTTATAGTCATTGCTAGATTTTGTTAATTCTGATACCTTATTACATTATTTTAGGTTTAGCATCTATTTGTGGAATGCAGAGTGTATATTATTGACATGGGCACAGGCATGTGAAGGACTACAATGCCTGAGACACATAAGGATGGGAGTATGGATATTTCCAAAAGGCTAGCTCTCAGCTAAAACTAGAGTGGAGTAATTATCAACTGGAGCATCCTCCTCCAGGATGACTGTGACCTAAAGCTGCTTTTTCTACAGAGAACCCCTCTACCAAGATTATCTAACCCCTTCTATCACTCTTTCAGGCTGTATTTGATAAAGTTGATGAGTTTCTGGGATCCTATTGGTACCTCTTTATCAGAATTCATGGCCAACCTCATCCCAACCTTTCCGCATGTGTGCCTGCTGTTTCTTTATTCCCTGACATCCTTTGGGTCAAACCATAAGCCATAAAAGCATTACTTTTTGCATTGAGAACTGGTATTTTTATATCAATATATTTTACATATAAATTCATTTTAATTTTTAATGTAGACATTGCAAATAGTATTTTATGTAAATGATGGTCTCCTGTAAAGAAAGAATGTTGGTATTTGTGGCAGGAAATCAAGATAGGTAGATTCTGAGCCCAACTTCTATCTGATGTCTGTGTGACTCAAATCTCAGTCAGACACCTAGGCATTGCTGTGTAGCCTTTAGTCTGATTCACATGTGCTTGGCTCAGTAGATGGAATACAACCAACCAGAGAGAGGGCTTAGTTCTGGCAGCAGTACTATTTATATCTCTTCTCTGAATGTGTGATCCTGGGATTAATTTGAGATTGTGCTGTAACTCAAACACGAGTAACCCAAATCTTTATAATATTAATTTAGGTCTTTCTTATACATCCATCACTAAATGGGTCATTGAAATGTCCAGATTCACTCATATATTTAGCAAACCCATTTTCATAATTATCATTAATCTTTAATTATCCTTGCATTATATTTCCCCCTTCCTCTGATGATTTATATTTTGTCTTAATGTAAGATATTTCTCCCCAGTTTAGCACAATCTTTGACACAAACTTAGAAGAGGAGGAGGGTGAAAAAGAAGAGGAGGAGGAGGGAAAGAGGGGGAATATGGGAAGAGAACAAAATGAAAGGACTGAAGAAATTAGAACTTAGGTAACTACATTCTTCCCAGCCTAAGTTAACTTTTCCTTGATTTACTTTATATAACCCTCAGGTACATTTTTGCAGTTTGTTTGTTTCAAAACCTACTATGTCTTATGTTAAATTTCTATATTTATTATTATAGCAATGTATTTATGAATGTTTATCTATATTAAATTTCAATCTAGCAACTACATATATTTTATTACTGTGCAAATGCATTGTATAAGGAATTGTTAAGACAAATATGAATATCTATAATCTTTAGGAGCTACATCCTTAATAAGACATTTATCCATATGCATGCATAACCCTGATTTTATATGAGAACTGAAAAAGGAGAAGTATCTTTTTGGAATATTGTGTCCAATGGACTCCAACATTCTTCATCCTGCCAAAGGTTTCAAGAAAAGCTTTAAATGGTGGGCTATGTTAATTCAAGTTCTAGCAAATAACAAAAATCTAAACTTTTTTATGTTAGGAAAAAAAAATACTGTGTAAAAGTAGGTGGCCAAGAAAGGTAGAGTGACAAGAGATTCATTCAGGTGGCTATAGAAATAACTAGAAATGGCAGCAGGTGTCTGGGAAGCAAACAAGTTTCTGAACATGCTAAAAGGGAGCTTGAATTTAATCTCATACACAAAGGTTGGTGGTACTGAATTGTTAAAGGTCAGAGCTAAATCCTTAAAGATTTCAAATAAAATATATAAATGCATTCTATACTTATTCCCTAAGAACTCAGCAAACACTTTGTAAGGTCATTCAATAGATTTGTACTAGCTTCCTGCTAGGTGCCAGTTGCAGAGTCAAGGTCTCCCTAAATATACTGCAGCTTGTAAATTGGCACCACTGATGTACACCCTAGGACAAGCCTCCTCATGGTTGCTAGGGTGGTTGTCTTTTTAAGTTTCCTGTTTGTCAATGTTACCTGTTTGTGGTAACAGAGCTATGGATTCACCTTTGTTCCTGCCATAAAATTCAGATTTATTTGTGGAAAAAAGAAATAAAACAAAAATATTTCTCAAATATCAGTTTATTCAGAACAGGAGTGGGCATTTTCTATTCAGCTTATAGTTACACCTAGAGGATTCTGAGCTTTCCACAGACATCTTTGTGGTTCATTGCTTGTCTCAGCACTTGCTCCTATCCCTTCTTGGCTACTGTATGTGCAGAGTTAACTACAGTATTGTGTTTGTTCAACAAACTTGTGTACTTGGGTACCATTTCCAAAGAGTTTCTCCACAATATGGGAGTCATAAACTATTTCTTTCTGCCGATCTCTGTTTGTAAAGTGGATTTTCAGTTTGCTAGAAGCAATTTTGAGACTAATTAAAAGTTTAATAAATAAACATAATCTATTATTAGTCAAATTATAATGCAGTGATGTTTTAGAACTGGAGCAACTCAGCTGCATAGAGAATTCCTCAATAAATTATGCATGAGCTATTTGGAATTGCTTACCTCAATTTGGACAAAGCCTGATATTAAAGTGTACTGTGTAATTCGGTTTGTAGTTTGAGGGCATAATAGGCAGAGAGAAACACAGCTTGTGTTAGCTCTAGTTTATTGTTCATTACTCTTACTTTTTAATTGTGTTTTAAAACAGTTATTTATCTGATTATTTTTTATTTTTCTATTAATTGTGGCCTTCAAAGTATTACAAAATAAATTCACTTCAGTGGAAGTGAAAACAAAAGCTGCTTTTGGAAAAACAATTTTTCCCCACTAGTTTCATCATCTCTCAAGGCTGTGCAGGAATTTGTTCACTTACATATTTGCTTCAAAATAATCTGTTTTAAGTTTTAAGCTGAAGGCATAATGTTAGTCACTGGTGAAATGATGAGAAATAAAGGATTATTTTATGTGTATGTAGGTATTCACATTTACATGTGAACTTGGAATAGAGACTGATGTGTAAAATGGGTATAAGAGGGTACAGTGAGGTATATATGTTAATAAAGATAGAGGCTTCAGTACTTGGTAAGTCTTTCCAACTGTGGACTGAAGCATCAGGGAGTGGGGAGAGAGACTTGGTCTGCTGAAGCAGAACAGAGCTGACACTAGAAACCAGGTAACATCTTAGACACATTAAATAGAGGTGCTGATTGAACAGATTCCTCTGGGCTGGGGGAGATGTCTTTTTTCTTCACGTTGATTTGGTATTAAGATGTAAGCATTCACCCGAGTTTTCAGTCCATCTGCATTTTGATGTATGTATTCATGCACCACTGAGTCACAATTACTGCCGTTCATGTTCTGAACTGAGATAGCTGTTAGCTCCATGTCCTAATTTAACAGATATTAGCACATCTATGTCAGCAATATAGATTCAGGCAAAGATAAGTGAATCCGTAAGGCTGCTCTAAGTACTGTGAAGCAGCCCCACATGAGACTAGAAGTGTATAAAGCAGAAGAAAAGAAAATCCTGCTATGCATCCATCCAGGGATATAAGCCTCTCACAATATTTTGAGATTCTTGGAAACAGAAATACAGCCCCGTGTCCACTGTATTTAATAAACCATGACTGCTTTCATCTTGAGACAAACACTTTGTAAAAGAAAAATCACATGGGCAGGAAATGAAGCATGTATTTTCTTAGGTTAGATACTGGTATATAGGGAAAAATAAGTTGACAAACCACTTCTGCAATGAGAAAGGCCACACAAGGGAAAGAAAAAGTTCTCTCTATAAGTCATATCAATGAGTCGGCCAGGGTTAGACTCATCCTAATCTTTGAAGATGAAGGACAATGCAAGACACAATTTCATACTTTTAGCTAGCAATGACACATGCACCAAAAGACAGGAATTACCACATACGTAGATTTTAGGCACACTTGCAAAAAGTGCATTAGACAGAAAGGCAATAGTCCAATCCATTTATGAGCGAAAGCCATTCTCCACTCACTACCAAGTCAAGGAAAGGATAAGAAAGAATAATAATTTTATATTACCTAGAAGCAACTGGTGACTGACCACTCCATCTGCAGTATGTATGGAAAATTTAACTTATAACACAAAGTACTAAGATTGGAAAATTTCTGGAAATAATGTAAAAGAGCTGGTTACAAATCACATTGTAACCATTCAACCTATAGATCACACAGGGAAAGGCAACACATTTCTGTTTTGCTAGTTTATTGATTTTGTGTGTGTTCATGTGTGTGCGTGTGTGTTCTTCCCAGCATGAATCATTAAAAAATACATAAAGCAATCTCAATGTGGAGTTTCACTCAAGCAAAACCCTGCCAGTCCTAACCTCAGTAGGAATGACAGAAGGAAACTGATAGGAAAGTCAGTAGAGAAAACCCAGAAGTTAGAACCTTGTCTAATTAAAAATGAGCCGGTTATGACTATTTCTGGAGTCTTAATACTGAGAGACCGTCTAGCCAGGAGTAGAGGGACACTACTCCATTAAAACATAATTGAACAAAGTGTAATAGCATTGATATGATTAAGATGGAAACATCCCACATGCTGTCCCACATGACCTCAAAATTACTGTCACTAATATGAGAGAAAGTAAAGGAGTGTGGAAGGACAAAATAAGACAACCTTTGAAACACACACAAAGGTGAACATTTAATGTGCTGACGCATTAGCAAGGAGACCAGCCCTGTGCTTTAAAGATCGAACTTCAAAGAAATCACAACCCAGGACTTAAAATGTTGTTGTTATTGCTGTTGTTAGGGTTTTGTTTGTTTGTTTATTTTGTTTTGTTTTGTTATCTTACACAGTCTTCAGCTTCTGGGCATTTTATAGCCCAAATGCAGGCTCCTCAGATACATGTTCCCCAGACAGGGGAGTTTTCTGAATATTGCTTTCAGATGTGAAAACTTAATTGCACACAGGCACAAGATATTTGGGCAGAAACTGAAAAAGAGGCAGAGAAGCACCTCTCAGAGTCAGTTCTCCCTGATTCTGAAATCAAGGGTTACCCACAGGATTCCTTATTGTCTCAGAAAAGAATGAAAAAAAAAATGTTTTTCACACTCTTCTGTTCTCATGCTAAACCCAAAGCAGTCAGACTCAATGTTAAATTTTGACTCGCAGATGTAAGGCTTCCAAGTTGGATGCAGTCACTGAAGGTGATGTAGGATTCTCTAAAGGGAAGAGATTTAAGCAAAAGGGTAGATCCCATCCTATTCCTTTTCCTTTCATACCCTGTTGATTGGATCACTAGAAAACTTACCTCTCCTAATGCCCAGTTGGGCCACGATGTCATTTGACCAGACAGTTGTTGCACAAGTCAGTCCCATATAACAAGGAAATCTTCCTGTTTCTTCCTTGGAGAAGCTACAATAACACACTTCTAGCTTGGTGTTAGTTCACTAGATCCCAGCTCAACTATCAAAATATTGTATAGAATAGGACCCCCATATACATGAATACACACTTACACACACACACACATACACACATGTATGTATGCACATGTACACAAACACACACACATACACATACTACACACTCATACACTCATACATATGCACACATACATAAATACACACACACATACACACACATGTAGTGGAGGGTTTGGATTTCTTTGGAAACACAGTTGTGTTAAATTAATATGTAAGGGCTTCTGAAAAATAGACTCTTAAAATGGGCATATGAAATCAGCCTCAAAACTTGCACCTGTGGGAAACACCTGGCAGAACAAATGATCCTGGTCAACAGGTGTACCTCGGGAGGAGGGCATAAGGTTGGTCAATGAGGAAGCATCCTGGTGCTTAATTAGAGAAAGCATATAAAAAGGAAGGCTTAAGAAACTCGAAAGGGCCATTTGCTTCTTAATGATGCTCATTGCTGCCTCACTTTGAAAGACTCTACAACATTTTGCTGAGACATGTGGCCAAGGTTAGGCAGAGCCAGGTAGGGTGGAGCCAAGGTTGGGTGGAGCCCAGGTGAAAAACCTCCCTTAGAGTCATAAAAAGGCCAGCACTGAGGCCAGAGTCAGAGTACAGACCTGCTCACACACTTCGGTACTCAGTAAAGGGGAAGCAACTGCCAGTCCCAAGGCTGTGGAGAGCTGCACCTGCCCTGGACAAGCCCAAGCAGAAGAGGCCACAATGCAACACCTGCCGCTTGGAGACTCGGAATGGCCAGATGGGCAGAAGCCTTGGCCCCAAGTCTGAGGCTAGCCAAGGAGAGCAGACCCTGCCATGTGGAGATTTGGGGGGGGCTGGACAGAGGGAATATGTGGCACCAAAGCCGAGGCTGAGGAAGGCGCTGGACTTGCCAAGAGGAGGTTCCGAAAAACTGGATGAACTTAAGAGACTGTGTCATCAAGGGGGCATGGGGCACTGGAGCACCAAGGCCATCTGCAGGATGGAGAGGGCCGACCTCAAGTTGGTGAGGCTGAGGACATGACAATGGCCAGAGCCAGGTAACCACAGCAGCTACTGCTGATTGCTGTCTTCCCTGCATATGCTGATTTGGATGGACTGCTGACAAGTAGCCCCAAAGAACCACTCCTGAAAATGTCTTCATTTTGCTATCCTTCCAAACTGCCTAGGGGGTAGTTGATTGGAAGGTGTTTAGAGATATTAATAAATAGTTAAAAGGTACACTTTCATACATATACACACACATAAAAACCCACACATACATGCACACACATATACACACGTGTACACACATACATACATATGTACATACATACACACATGTACACATATACCCATGCATGCAAACATACACACTACACACACACACACACACACACACACACACACACACACATACATCAAAACAAGGGCTGGATAGTTTAGGCCTTAGTCCAAGACCTTCCAGAATGTCATTTCCTCAGTGACAAAACCTGAACACAAACATCATTACCATATTGAGAATTTCGTCAAGTACTTATATAATTTATTCAACAGAGGACATTCTCTGCACTTTCCCTGTTGACATATCCAAAACTTATCTCTTTTTGTAAACTTGAAAATTCTTGAAGCTTCAGGGAACTGACATGAAACCACCTCTCATGGGTCAAATAGACTCCAGATAAGTACTTCTGTCGCTCAGCAGCATGTTTCCCCACCTAGTGTCTATTCCTGAGGGTGGGATCTCTCCCCATTTCCCTGGTCTTGGGACTCTCCTTCTCCAACTACCAGGATCATGAGCCTAAAAATATCAAAGGTACACTTAATAAAAATATTTTGCCCTAAACACCTTAACTTTATCTTCTATCCCTAATACATATCTGTTCCAGCAACCAGCCAGTTCCCTGTGTTCTCTCAAAATCTGCATCCCTGACAGCTTCAAATCAGCTAACTACAGGTGGCCCAGCCTCACAAACTGCTCCAACTGTTGCCTGAAAGCCCCTAATTCCAGATGGTTCCACAGAGCCTGGGCAGCAAGTGAAATAGCCTGCTCTTCCAGGACTTGGCCAGTATCCCAGCTCTCATGGGTCCCCAAATGTGGTGTGAATGCCCCCAGATAGCAAGAAGCAGTCTAAAGAGCACAGTGCTCCATTTGTGCCTCACCAATCACCCCTACCTATTTCCTCATCTTTTTTTTTTTTTAATACTTTCAAACAGTAACAACAATTGGATTTCTTGTTGCTGCTGCTGTTTTGTTTTGTTTTGTTTTCATTTTACATCCCAATCTCCCCTCCTCTGGGACCCACCCTCCTGCCCCTCTCCCCCATCTCCCCTCCCCTTCTCCTCTGAAAAGGGGTGCTCTCTTCCTCCCTCCACCCTTACCATCCCTCCCCAGCATATCTAGTTGTATCAGGTCTGAGCACTTCCTCTTCCATTGAGGACAGGAACCACAGCCCCATTAGGGGGAAGTGACCAAAAATCAGGCACCAGAGTTCTTGACAGAGACAGTCCCTGCCCCACTTGCTAGGGGACACACCTAATGACCAAGTTTCCCATCAGTTACATACATGTAGGGGTCCAAGGTCCAGTTTATGCTTGCTCTTTGATTTGTAGTTCAGTACCTATTAGCCCCCATAGGCCTAGTTTAGTTGTCTCTGTTGGTCTTCTTGTCACCTCCAGGTCTTTCTATTCTTCCCCTCATTCTTTGACAAGACACCACATGTTCCACCTAATGTTTGGCCATGAGTCTCAGCTTCTGTTTTGATCCTCTTATGGCTGCATGGAGGTTCTCAGAGGACAGTTATGCTATGCTCCTGTCTCTAAGCATACCAGAGTATCATTAATAGTGATAGTGGCTGGCTCTCTCCCTTGAGGTAGGTCTCAGGTTGGGCCCACAAAGGGAGCAATGTTAGATATCAGGTGCTCCCATAGCCTGCCTTCAGCGACTCAGCAGCAACAACTAAGTCATCACTAGTCTCCAAATGCCCTTTAAAAGCTCCTTGCTACCACAGACCCCTATTTAGCTCTCCTATCTATCTATCTATCTATCTATCTATCTATCTATCTATCATCTAT
>CAJQZJ010031511.1:4333493-4349251 GCA_907164525.1 Lophiomys imhausi
ATCTATCTATCTATCTATCTATCTATCTATCTATCTATCTATCTATCTCTTACTATCACTTTCACTCTTGCTCTCTCATTCTGTCTCACTGTCTCTGTCCAAGACAGCCTTTCAATTGCCCCCTTCCTCAATTCAGTAAATCTCTTGAGTGAGACTCCTTGTAGGGTGTGATCTCTACAGCATACCTTGGCCCCGACCTGCCAAGGTATTCCACTGCAAAATCTTAATGTCCACATCACTGGTTTTCAAGACAGAAATATCTCTACATGTATGCCTTATTTTCATGAGGCATAGCACGTATCAGCTCTCAATAATGTTCTATTAAGGAATTTAATTAAAATGCCTTCACTAAGATGTGTTTTGAACTGTGGTTCAAACTATTAGTCTTTTATAGCATGTCTTAGGTATTCATTGCTTTATGCTGCTGAGTACCCCAGAGACCATTTCATGTGCCCCAAGCTTAATGAGAGACTCTGTTTCTGCCCTGTCTTTATGCTACAATGTCCTTTCATATTTAGCATGACAAAAATAAAAATCACGAGAAATATGTTAAAGTTAGGGAAATGTTAAAAAGAAAGCGAAAAAAGGGTAATTAATTTGTGCCCCCTCATGTTTCTTTTTGTAGAATTCCATTTATTTATTTTTAAAGGTTATCACCTGTTTCTCTCTGACAAATAAATTAATGAAAAATTTTGTCCAGAAGGCTTTTCTTTTAAAGTTCTATGTCTGCGGCCAGTTGTGACAACAATGTGAGAGTTTTTGAAGCTGAGGAAGAACCAACAAAAGGGTAAAAAAAGAAGGAGAAGGACACAGCTTCTGTCTTGGTGGCAAAGTCACATTCTTATCACAGCTTCAGCAGCTGCTCTGATTCACAGGAACTTGGAAATAAAGCTTTGATTAAACCCATTGTTTTTGTTTTGTTGCGGTTTTTCACTATCATTTTTTTTAAATACCCAGATGTTTGGAATCTTGGAGTGACAATGTACAGCCAAATTTTTATGCATGTGTGTCCATGTGCATATATATAAGCATGTTTTCAGCTTCATTCTCATCAGAGTTATAGTACAAAAATAATACCACTTCCAAGTCCATTCCCAGACTGTTACCCCCAATCTACCACCCATAGGAACATTCTGAATACTATCACCATCTACGCACACATTTGCAAACACACAAGCACACAATCAGTATTTATCTCCACTCTTGTGTATGAGAACTCATAACAGACACATACAAGTCAGAAGAGCTTTCAAAGCTGGAAAGACTGGGAAGAATCAGAAGTAAAAAGGAGGAGTATGGGTCAATGTGACCTCAGTCTCCTTGGCACTTGGAGAAGCATACTGCAAAAAGGGGTATTCAAAAGATACAGCAACTATCCAAGATGAAGATTCAGTCTCCAGTAATGGATTCCATGAGCTATTAAGTAGGATCTCCAGCATTAATGCTAGATGAAGACAAGACTGTTATCCTGCAGAGGAAATCGTGGGTGCAGCCAGGGTCTTGTTTATTAGCTTCACCTCAGGAGTATGGTTTGTTCTAAAAGGATTACCAACATCTGTGGAGCCTGTGCTAGACTGTATTATCAGTTTCTAGAGTTTTTTTTTTTAACTGAAAATAGATATTTCTTTCATACAATACATCCTGACTAGCTTCCTTATCATCCACTCCTCTCAGCTCATGCCACCTCCCTTTTCCCAAGATCACTGCCCCCTCCATTTCCTCTTCAGAAAAGAGCAGGCATCCAAGAGATGCCAATGGCCAGATACACCTCCCAGAGACAAAACAAAAACAAGTCGTTTTCATTTAAAGTTTCAAAAAGCCACTACAACTCCAGTTGTATTCTAAATGCGCAAACGCACAAATTTGCTTCAGATGAGTACATTCTTATTATATGCTAATAGGTATCGTGTTCCATGAGAAGGTTCTTAGAAAATCCAGATCCAGTCAGATTCTGGGACACAGGATTGTGAGGCACATTCCTGACTCAAGTGACTTTGTGACGACTTTAGGAAAAGTAAAGAGGAAAGAGTGAGTTAATAATGGTTTAATGACCATCCTGTCCTTCCAAGTAGACAGTGCCCACTTGCATGTTCAGTGTTTAATATGGTGCTATATTGAGCACGTTGGGAGGTGAAGGACTCCTAATTGGTGACTGCAGATCCTAGATCATGTATAATATGTTTTATTGAATTTAGTAATACCATGGAATTTAATTTTGATTTACTTTTAATTAATTGATTTATAATTAAAGAATAATTCAGAAATATTACTAGGAAACAATTTTACTAAACAAGCAACAAAAACCAAAGTAAACAAAACAACAAAAGCAGAGAATGGCAAATTCCTTTCTAACCCTGCAGCTTGGGAGCATTCTGAACAGAAATTGTTGCTTAGGGACTAGATTTTCCTGCATGTCCAAGCACTAGGCTTAGGCTTGTCTAATCAACTCTATAGGTAGAAAATGATACAAGGGAGTCAGAGCAGGAGAGAAGGGAGTGACTAATGACTGGCGAATTCAGGAAGTTTCCTGATATGTATGTAGTATTCTTGGCTCACTGGAGTTTTTGTAGATGACCCAGGATCACATTGGGAAGAGCCTAAAGACCTGGTTTTCCTTGCAGGTTAATAGGATTAGTCAATTGGGTTAGATGTAGAGGCTTCTGTGTCTATAAAAACAAGGATCACTGGATGCTATGTTACCCCTCCCTCTTCTTCCTATCCATCTGTACATCATCCTGGAGACATTTCACAAGTTGGTGTGTCTTTCAAGGCACTTTCTGAAACTTCTCATTATTTTGCATGACTAAAAACAGGTTATTTCTACAAATATAATTAATATATATGGAAAGCACCACAATGTAGGTGAATGTTCTTCTAATTAAAAGTAAGAGTTTTCAATACATATTGTTCAAATAATTTGCCCTGAACTATTCCTGTAGGAATAGGCTGTGGTAGGAGTTTACATCAGCTGGCCTGACTTAACAACCTGTTCCATTTACCACATCAACCCCTCTGACTGTCTAAGAGTTCTGCCTTTTCAACTCTTTCTGCAACACATTGAGATTATTCTTTTCCCAGTACTGGTTGCTTTCCTTGACATTCACTATGGTTGTTCACACAGGATGAAGCTATCTCCTTTATCCTAATGGAGGTGGCTGTGGAGTTTTCCTAGGTTATGTCATGTCAGTACCAGCTAAAGTAACTCATAATCTGATCAATTCATTCAGGGGAGATGATCTGATATTGACTGAAAATATAGAATGACTCAATACTCAGGCAACTTTGTATATATATATATATAAAATTTACTAATTTATTGGTACTTCTTAGGTCAAAATCAAACTAAGGGATCCAGGAGAATTTTACAAGCATTCCAGGATACTTGGTGTGTTTGGTTCTAGTCTCATCCAGATTCCCTTATGTGAAGGTGGCTCTTGGATTCTTGTCCCTGTATTCATACTGATGTTTTATTGCATGATTTTCCCTGAACTTGTTTCGGTAGGCTTATGACTAGTTTCTCTAACCTCTAATCCTGAATGTAGTAGAACCTATGCTTTACCATCCTATCATTTTACTACTGGGCTTGTCCAACCTGGAGCAAAAGCCAAATATTTTCCACAGCTGTTTCCCTGACCTTGGATGCCAAACCCTAGATAATCAGGATAGATTGCTACAGAAACAAATAGAACCCCAGCTCAATGACATAAGAAGGCAAAGATACTTTATTTGTACCCCAGGCCAAGAGAGGGTCTTCTTACCATACTATGTAAAACCCCATGAAAGTTTCTTGTGTGAGTAAAGGGCTGGTGAGGTAGCTCTGTAGGTAAAGATGTTGGCTGCTGAGCCCTGGCAACCTGAATCCAATCCCCAGGCACCATGTAATAGAAAAAGAACTGATTCCCACAAGCTGTCCTCTGACCATCACATGTGCACCATGGATGCACACACACACGTGTGTGTGTGTGTGTGTGTGTGTGTGTGTGTGTGAACATATACATACACACAAAGAAATATAAAAAATAGAACTTCTTTTTTAATATGAAAGTAAAACAGTCAAGGTAAATTACGTTAATCTCCAAAAATCTTCAGATGTATGGCTTTAGTAACTAATCATTACATTCATCTATATTGATTGAACCTAGTCAGTCAATCATGCCTAATTTCAGTACCCATTATGAAGGATGATCCCACTGTGTGTTGTTGTGGGCAGTAACAGAAACTGTAACAATTGTTTCCCCATCCTTTGCTATATATCATCAATGAAAGAAAGTGGTATGAAAAATCAGCTTTTAATTGACACTTTTAAAAAGTCTTTCAGTAAAGTAAATTAAAAAAAAATAAACAGAAAGGCAAATCTCATTTTGTGAAATAAACACTCCAGTTGTTTATGAAACATTTTACCCCAATGTAGCACTTTCTTTAGAGTCCATGTAATATTCTCAGTATTATAATATTATTCTAAATTGTACAATGAACTACCTACTATCCTCATCTTACGACTCCTGTTCTTTGATAGCAATATTACATGGCTCATAGCACACCTCATTGGTAGTCACAATTGCACATTCAGAGCCTGAGCCACTTAGTAAACCAGATGTGATATCTACACTCTCTTTAATTAAAGTTTCCGTTTCTTCCCCTATTAAAGCATCATCAGACCATGCTGTACTCAGTTTGTAAATCTGCTGACACCATGTTACTGAGGGAAGCAATTGGTGCTGACAGAGTGAAGATGGGTTTCGAAGAAGAACAGACTGTTAGACAGACTCAGAAGGCTCAGTGAGCAATATCTCATTATCTCAAAGGGAAAAAGACACAGTCACTGATGGTTGCTGTGACCTTCAGAATATAGACCAACTGGTCTTGGGTGGGTAGAAAGCAACCGTGATAAAATGGGAATACACATGAACATCGAACATAAGGTTAAAGGGGTAGATATGTTCACTTTAGAAGGTTGCAACTGAATCTAAAGATGGCCAAGTCTTTATCTAATCAAGCATGTGAGGGGATCGTTTGGAAAAGGGCAGGTTGCTGAAGGAAACGTATTTGACTTCATCATGTTTTCTTGTAACTATTAAACTTGTGCCTGGGACTTTTTTTCTCTTCTCCTTTCCTTATTTTCTTCCTTTCTCTTCTGTCCCACTACCCCCTCCTTTCTTAGTTCTAATCTTTCCTTCTCCTTTCTCTACTTCCATCCTTCCTTCCTTGACTATCTTCTCATATGACTTTGGATATCTAAGATCAGGTGAAACCTCTAAAAGGGTACCTAGGTATAGATGGGGGCCCCCCGAATTCATGTATCTGCTATATAATGCTAACTCTAAATGCCAAGAGTTATTAAACAGAATTTGTTGTACTAGTTGTGGGATACCTCATTATGCATTGTTGGTCAGGTGAAATCTCAGAGGTATCCAAAGCAATGTAGGCTTTTCTCATTCCTCTTGGTTGTCCACCTAAATTAGTGGAAAAGACTCCATTGCACCTTCATTCAAAATATAGAGAAATTAGACTGAAAACAGTATGGAAGATTTATCTTTGCTGGCTAGCTTTCACAGTCCTGGAAGCTACCATGCTGTCTACTGAGAAAGAAAAAAAATTAATATAATTATTAACCTGGGCACCCTTCTAAGACTCAGGAAACATTGTTGAAGAGGGGGCAGAACAAACTTAAGAACTCAAAGGTAGGGAGAAGGGATGTGAAATGCTAGCTTGTGTACAGGACATAGGTATTTTGATCATAATCTCACAGTATCTTAGATTGCCGACAGTGGGCCTTTGTAAGTTTGGGGCTTTCATTAATCAAACACAGACTAAGGAGAGGCTTATGGGACCCACCTCCCTGCACTGCTAACTACAAATGGATTATGGCACAAGGGGAATCAGTGTCTTCAGTTGTCTATTCACAAAATAGCCAACCAAAACCAACAGATATTTCCAAAACATTCTCACACTATACAACACTGGTTTGTTGGACCCTGCTATTAAGTCTGACATGTCCAGAAATCCCTGTGCTCTGCACTAAATGGAAGACTCCCTTTCTTAGCTGGGCTCCCTCCTCTCTGCACAATCTGGAGAATGTGACCCCCATATTCTTTACCTGAAGATTGTCACTTACCAAGTTACATATTTAACCTCCTTCCTCCTGATTAGAACCCTTTCAACAGTACCTGGGATTCCTGGAATGCCACTAACCATATCTGGAGTGTAATCTTTGACACAGTTCCCCTCTAACATTCTTCCCCCTACTTCCCATAAGGACAATTAAATACTATGTTCCCCTTCTTATCATAGGACTCTGCTGCCAAATGCAAATGAAGCATCCCTGGAACTCCTAGCTCCAGCCAATGATTATGTTCACTCTGGAAACCTTCACCCATCCCCAAAGTTCTATATGAGCATAGTTCACTCAAATAAAGTTGATCTGCCTCTCTGCAGCTGGTCCCATCTCATCACTAATCCTTCATGTTCATGCCATCTGAACCCGGTTCTCCATCTTCTGCTCCCCTTGACTACATGCACTGGTAGCCAACAGCCATGGGGGTCAGGGGAGACCCACAGCCCACCACACTGCTTAAACTCAAGAGGTCATAAACCAAAACAACAAAAGCAAGACTCTTGAGAACGAGTCTTGGAGGGAAAGTTGGGACAGTTCACTGTGATGGGAGTGAGATAGAAGAGACTTGGATATGAGAGTAACCAGAATGTGTTATACACATCAATGAAAATATTGAAAGGTAATCAAAATTATAATTAAAAGAACAGGTCAAAACAATTGAAGTAATAAAAATCCTTAGAGATGGTGGTGGGAAGAAGCATACTTATTTGCTTTCTAAAGTTCAGAGCTAGTTTTCATATCAGTGGAATTTAAAAGAAAATGGATTCATGTTTTCTGAGAAAAGAAAATCAAACGAGTGTTGGATTATTTAGTGTGAATCATGAGCACTGGGGCTCATGACCAGCTCAGATGCCCCTTTAAATATAAATTCTTCCTTTTAAGTCCATGTAGACTGATGCCCTCACATTAGCAAGTGTCTGGCTCTGTATCAAAGAGAGATTTATTAAATTTAATAGACCAGAATACTGTTACATAAAGAATACTGTCCCTGAGCTGCAATGAAGTCACTCAGCCAACTGATGGCTACACTCATTCCCTGACCACTTTGCATTTTCTATAACTGCTATGGCTCAGACCAGATCTGGTTTCATTTGCTGAGGGCAGTGCCCCATATGCTTTCATGCTTCTAATCACTACTGGGTAAGAAACCCAGTGCTTCAGTATCACAACGGTTTTTGTTGTTGTTCTTGATTGCATATTTGGTGTTTTATTGATCCTTAGTATTTGATAATTTTTTTTCAATTCTAATGAAAGTTATAATGACCCCAAGGCCTTCTTCCCAATGTGATTAAGTTTGGGTAGCAGTAGCTTTTGCAGAATTACATTCAATGATTTACACGCAAATGTAAATGCAACATGGAGGGATAATTGGTGAATATAGAAGCTGAGACTCATTGTGATAAGCCAGAAGGGTAGGCAGAGAATAAGACATCGTCTCTCAGTTCCTCTCTTCATTCACTTTTGTCCAGTCTATAAGCATAGTCCAAGGAGCAGTGCTGCCTGTCTTCGGAGAGGATTTTATGTCCTCAGTTAAACTCCCTCAGAATCACACCCAAACTTGTACCTCACCAATCCCCTAGTCATACCATAATTTAATTTAATCACAGTCAAAGTTAACCATCAGAGCTGTGAGTTTCATGACTGACTGTCAGGACAATGGTGTGGCGATTTTTTTTCATGGAAATGCAAGAATTCATAATTTGGAATTCAGACTCATATTACCTAACATGTGACACAAGCAATGTGATATTAATATAAATGCAACTAGAAGCCACTGTGGCAATTCATTATTAATCAAGGCTTTAGTTTAAACTCCAATAAGAATGTATACAAGGTGTCATTGACACAAACCAAGTACAGCTTTATCTATTGTATGGACCTCCCCGATTTTACTCCCTTTACCTCCACCACCCAAATTGCATCCTAGTTTTTAAAACATTTTTCTCTTTCTAGAATTATCAAGACATTTTGCATATGTTTGACTGTGTTCAGCCTCACATGAGAGATACTAGAAGGTCCATCAGATAGCTGAAATAACCTACAACCCTTCTAAAATAGCAGGGAATTTTATACTGTTCTCTCAGCCTTCCCAAGAGGGAGTTCTATTAACACCACAGTGATCGCCACAGTGAACCCAAGGAATCAACAGTCCATTCAGTGAAGCCTCTTCTCATTGGAAAAGACTCCAATTGAAGCTTAGTTCAAATATGCTACAATTTCTCTCATCTAAAATGATCCGCTGAGAATAAAGATTGCAAAATATTAGTTTGTTTTGTTTTGACTTTCAGCTAAGCAAATTACAAATCAAAGAAGGTTAAGTGACTTCACCAAAGCAGTGAAGTTGTGGGACAGACTCCAAGTTAAGTGGGAGCTTGCCTTCCTGCAAATCTGGTGATCTATGCCGATAAAGCTAATTAATAGTGGTCTTATGACTAATTACTCTCATTACAGGCTCCTTGGAACTTGGCAGGACTTATAATCTACGCACCTTCATTAAATGCTGAAGAAAGACTTCTGTGAAAAGGCAATGAGAGAGAATATACTAGCAGCCCAGAATTCGGGCTGGGGATTTCTGAATTAAAATTTTATCCTACCCTTCCTCTGCATAAGGTGATCTTATGGAAATAACTTAATTCAAATGCCTTATGTCTCAGCAACTTCAAAGTAAAGCATAACACATTAGGTTTTATGATGATTAGTCACAGGTAAGGGACATTCTGCCTCTCTACTTGACAGAAGTTTGCTATTTGCAAAGTGAGTATAAAGAAAACACAGTAAAAAGTTGACTTACATATGCCGAGGGGGTCTGGGTGATATCTTACACAAGATGACAGATGAGCTAGGTTTCAAAAAATTGGAAGTTGCAAACTCAGGGGAAAGAGAAGCTTCAAGATACAGTGAATAGTGTGCACAAAGACAGGTGATAGTAATGAACTGGAAACCCTACATCAGCAACCATGTTTTATCCATCTCCTCACAGCAGATTAGAAGCCTTATCAAGCTGTGTTTCTGCTTAGAAAAAAAGGTCCATGAAGATGGCAATTATAAGGAAACCCTGCCCCAAAAAGGACAAAATAAAAAATTTTCTAAAGGTCTTCCTACATTTACTGCCCAGAGCATAACTTCTAGGTAGGGAGTTGTGAAAATTGTTAAGTCTCCTATAATGTTAAATTCTGATAATTTTCTTCTTCCTTTGCTAATACTGTGGAGTTCCAGCTATACCTAGAGTGCAGAGTGTGAAGTACAAAGTACAGAGAGCTGGGCTGGAAGGTATTTCAAAGAAAAGTCCCAGAGGAGGCATGGTTAGTGCAGTAAAACACACTAAGTTGTTTTCAGCTTAATTTACCACTTTGAAAATTTCAAGGGAATATTAATTTGCAGCCTATCACTCTATGTTCACCAACATCATCTGTTAGGGAAAATGTTTAAATCTTACCAGCTATTATCTTTGTTGAAGTTATTGCACACTTGTGAATAATTTAGCTTAAGAAAAGTTATTGAAGAGAAAAATAGACATCTTGGTGACAGCCACTTGGCATTCTAGATCAGCTTATCACCAGTATTCATATTTGCAGAAAGAATACACAGGGTGAAATAACATTCCCAAGCCCTCACAAATAGAAAGTTTCACTGTGGAAATTGGGCTTTTATCTTCACAGGTTGATTCCTGTGTTCATAGGATAGTTCCAACTAGGTCATTAAACACACAACTTTTTAAAAATTTTATTTATTACTTCATGTTACATCTCCATCACAGTACCCTCTTTCCACCCCTCCTAGTCCCGCCCTCACACCCTCTACCCCCTATTCTTTCCATCCCACTCCTCTGGAGTGGAGTGTCCCTACATATCAGTCCCCTGCCCCAGTTCAGCAGTCATATGAGGGTCAAGAGCCTCCTCATACACTGGAAGCCTACAAGGCAGCATCACTAGGGAAAAGTGTCTCATTGACAGGTAACAAAGTCTATGTTCCTGTTCCCTTTGGTGCATTGGCTGTAGTATAGTTATCCTGTACTATATGGCTAAAATCCAATTATAAGTGAATAGATGCCATGTGTATCCATCTGAGTCTGGGTTAACTCACTCAGAATGAGCTTCTCTAGTTCCATCCATTTGGCTGCAAATTGCATGATTTTGTTTTTTATGATGGCTGAGTAGTATTCCATTGTGTAGATGCATAACACCTTTTTTATCCATTCCTCTGTTGAGGGACATCTGGGTTGCTTCCAGTTTCTAGCTATTATAAATAAGGCTGCTATAAACATAGATGAGGAAACTTCCTTGTGGTTTGATGAGGAATCATTTGGATGTATACCCAGAAGTGGTATGGCTGGGTCCAGAGGCAGAGCTATTCCAAGTTTTCTAAGATATCGCCAGACTGACCTCCCTAGTGTTTATACAAGCCTGCACTCCCACCGGCAATGGAGGAGTTAAACACACATCTTTTAATGCTAGCAAATTTGATGTATTGTTCCCATAGAGTTAGAAACTTCTGGATGATAGGTTTGATCCCAGAATACAGGAGCATTTCAATATTTATACAGGGTGTCTTAGTGTTCTATTGCTGTGAAGAGACACTATGACAGTGGCAACTCTTATAAACAAAAACATTTAATTGGGTTTATACTTCATAGGTTTACTTCATTATCATCATGATGGGAAGTATGGCAGCATGTAAACAGACATGGTACTGAGGAAGAGGCTGAGCATTCCACCTCTGAATTGGCAGGCAGCAGCAAGAGTGACCATGGCCTTATCTTGAGCTTCTGAAACCTCAAAACCCACCACTAGTGACACACTTCTTCCAACATGGCCACACCTCCTAATAATGCCACTCCCTATGGGCCCATGGGGCACAGTTTTCATTCAAACCATAAAGAGGTCATGAATTTAAAAGGGTTGGGGAACTGGAGGGATTTAAAGCAGAAGAGTGTAAGGTGGAAATGACATTTACACATATTTATACATTTACATGGTAACTTAGAGCAGTCACACATGAAACTTAAAATAACAATGCATGTAAATCAAACTGCTATGTAATTCATGGGAAGTTGAAGAAATTTATTGCTCACTCCGCTCATGCCTATTTTGTGTTATCAAAGAAACCAAGAAGAAGTCTCACTCAGAGCCTGTGGCCTCTCTCAGCATTTCTCACCCTGCTCCCACCCTAAATCTCTCCCTCCCAGGCTGATCCATATATAACTCAATCATTTTGGCTATGCTAGTCTCTTAGCCTCTTAGCCTAGGCCACCTCTCTTGGTTTGTGGCTCTTTTCTTGCTCTGCCTCCTCCACCCTCTTCTCATGGTCAGGTTTAGTCTCCTGACTACGTTCAGTTCAGCTTGGATTCTTCCCTCTGCAGGCTTTCTTCATTACATCTACAATAAAAATCTTTTACATACTTAGGAGTAGTCACAGCCTCCTCCTTTCATTTCATTTTTTTTTTCTTCATTCCCTTTTGATGACCATATTAGAGTATTTTTATTTGGGAATTACTTTCCCCAAAAGAGTAAGTTCTGCTATTCTGCACTCCATCACAGAAATGGATTCTGCAAATAGCCTAAGTCAATTTGGTTTCTGTGTGAAGAGACTGATCACTAGAACTTTAATCTCAAAGAAAGACCATTTAAATACTACATATAGGAATTCCGTGTTCGACTTTGCACTTACTGTTTAGCATTGCCTTGGTTATGTGATTATTCTATTGTACTAGTGAAAGTTCTCCAGAGAAAGGGAAGCCAGAGAATATACATATACAGAAGCATACATGTATGAAAAGAAAAACAGAGAGGGAGAGGGAAACAGAAGGAGGGAGGGGAAAGAGAGGAAGAGAGAGAGACAGAGACAGAGAGAGACAGAGAGACAGAGATTAGTGAAAGTAAATAATGTAAGTGCAGAGGGAAGTTACCATACCTACTGCAAGCTGGAGATAACCAGGAATCAAGAGCTATCCCATTGACTCCCTAGTCAGTTGAAGAAACTAAAATCACCTATTTTGTTAGCATTACTTTTAAAATGTAAGCCGTAATAATTTCCACAAATATCCAGAGTAGTACATATTATCTATATCATATAATAGATACTCAATAAATGGAAGCCAAGAAGGAGAGAAAAAAATGAGGAAAAAAAATGAAGTCAAGGGATAGGGAGATAACGCCTTGTATTCTTTTCTCTAACAAACTCTATATTTTCTCAGAAATTAAGTAACAATGAGCTACTGGAACATCGCCAGCTGTCGATGAGCAATTTTAACTATAGATTTATCTATATATTCAAGTTACATGGCAGGCCATGGATGCCTATTGATTTCTCTTCTTTGAAATAGATGGTTTTGTTTAGCTCTGAAAAAGTGAACAATTTTTTCTGACACCAACTGCTTGTTTAATAGTTTTGGAATAATCTATATTTCATTAAGAAGATGACTTATTACATCCCACCTTCTGTTGTCTAGTGAACTATTGATTTAAGGTAGTTTTGCCCTTCTAGAGCATCTAATAAATTGGTCCCAATCGGCAGTGGTGTGTTGTATACTCATTCCTCACTGTATAAATGTCTGCCTCGCATATTTTAGAACACATCCTTAGATTTGTTTCCCTGACAAGATCCTTCCCCTCCAAACCTCTCTGCTGAGGCAGTCACTGATTTTTTTTTAATAATCCACATAAAATTTTTAGATAAGTGGAGGACATCACCATCAATATTCATAGCGTGATTTATTGGGACAGGGGCTGTCTCACTGAGTCCTCCCAGTAAATCCAGTGTGTGGAGAGGTTACCACAGTCATCCATCTCCCAGATATTTTAAACAGGCGTTAATGGGCTTGAAAGTTGGAGTGGCTATGAATCACCTGCCTGTGATATAGGTAGTTAGAGACTTTATTAGCTCAAATGCTTCAAACTCCCTCTCCCTTCCCCTTCCCTCCAGGCCCTGGCCCATTCATCTGAACTCTGTAACTCACAGGGATCACCCTTCCCCCTGTAAGGTTTGACTCATGCTGGGAAGTCCACTGATCTTTGTCAGGTATGCTGTGCTCTCCTTAATACACTGAAGATACTAATATGAGCTTATACCATCTGTTTGATCTTTATTTGGTTTTCCTCCAGGCTCAGTTTACCAAGACAGATTATGTTCCCTCCTTATTCTAGGTGGCTATGTAAGAGTTTTATTGGCATGGACGTAATGTCCAGGATTTCCCATGAAGTTCTCTATGACGAATGTACTTGCTAAATGGTTCACTATCCACTTTTAGGAGTCCTAGATTAGATATCACAGAATGACTGTTTGTTAATTGAATAAATGTGTGAATTAGTAACAACCAAACAACAAAGAAATGAATAAATACTTTCTACTTGAGGAATCTGGTGGTCATATTCTTTTCACTAGACACAGTGTCTTTGTTCTCATTAAAAGCTTGTTGACCTTTGAAGTAGGGTGAAGATCCCTCACTATTTCCTTTAAATTATCTGATTGCTTTTGATTAACTATTTGTGTGTGTGTGTGTGTGTGTGTGTGTGTGTGTGTGATGTATATGAGGACCTGAAGAGCCCAGACGGATCTCAGGATCCCCTGTGGTTGGAGTTAGAGGTTAACAGCTTAACCTTGGTATTGTGAAGCAAACCTGGTTCATTTGGAAGAACAGCAAGTACTGTGAAGCTATCTCTCCACTCTTTTATAGATTTTGTTTTCTTGAAGGTGACAATAATGTGGTAAGCAATATTACCAACATCAATTCCAATATTCTATACCTAATAGTTGATAAAATCAGATCCAACGCAACATCTGCTCTTTTTATTTTATTTATCTGAAAAGTAATCTATTAAACTGAGGTTCTAACAGCCTGGTTCTTAAAGCCAAAAGAGCTAGTTTACCCTGCTACACTAAAGCTGCAGCACCACTGCCTAGCAAAACACTTGACTGGTTTCTGCACCTACAGATTGGCAATAGTGGCAAGCAGGGAACTTTGTGATTTGTGGTTCCCATGCTGAAATAGGAAAACATTGTGAATAAAGCATAATATCTTGCATTTCCATTTATTTTTATGACAATATTGTGTGTAAAAGAAGTATGTAGACAAAGAGTCTTTCTGATTGGGAAAATTTGTCTTGATATTCAGATCAAGTTGGAACTGGGAATGTTGGAAATAATTCATTGGGTTTAGTATTCCCGCTTACTGTACTAAAGGAGATTTGGAAATAATGTCAAATTATGACAAATCAAATGAAAAGTGCTGTTTTACCACTATGAGTTCAGTTTGAAGAAGTTGCCAGGGAAATGCCTGTGATATATTGGACTTGAGCTGAGTACATTGCTACCCCCTTGCTGGCTTGTTTCTCATAAACATGGAGAGATGAAGTATAGAACATAGTTGCAAAAAGGACCTTAATGGCTTCAGCCCTAAATATAGTTCATGACCTTGATCACTCAAGATTCCACATTTGCCTAAGACAATAACTAAGTTAGTAAACTGCTAGTCTTATATGATGAAATATTTATATATGTAAGATATAATCACAAACAAGTTTGCCATGCCTCTTTCTTTTGATGTAATTGAATTTCTCATTTATTGGGATAAGATCAATGTAATGTCTAAGTAAAAATTCGGGGATGGAAAGATGGCTCAGCTGTTAAGAGCACTGGCTGTTCTTCCAAAGGACCCAGGTTCAAATCCCAGCGCCCACATAGCAGCTTTCTTTACAAGAAAATGGAAACAAACTAGATGTCTCTCAATTGAAGAATAAAGAAGCTGGGGCATATTTACACAATGGAATACTATTCAGCTATTAAAACCAAGGAAATCCTGCAATTTGCATGCAAAAGGATGAAACTCAAAAAGATGATCCTGAGTGAGGTAGCCCAGGAACAAATGGAATTTACTCGCTTATATGTGGATATTAGCCATATAGTACAGGACAACCATACTACAACTCACTGACCCAATAAAGCTGAGTAACAAAGGGGGGCCAAGGGAGAATGCTTGAATTTCACTCAGAAGGAAAATAGAATAGACACCACAAGTGGATGACGATGAGAGCGAATTGAGCAGGATAGGGTGTGGGAGGGGAACATGGGAGGGGATGGGGGGTGAGGAGAGCAGGAGTGAGAGATTAGAGGGATGAGAAAGGGAAAGGAAACTGATGGGGGGCATCTTTGAAATAAGATGGAGACCTCCTACAGAGTACATTTCTGGGAGGACAAGAGGTTGAGTCTAGATGAGACTCCTAGCAGTGAGGGACAGGGAGACAGAAGTGGCCACCTCAAAACCTGACTGGAATCTCAGTGAAGGGAGAGGGATACTTTCCCACCCACAAAACCTTCCACCTGTAAGTTACCCAGCCTATAAGATGTACAGGAATAAAGATGGAACAGTGCACAGACCTGGCTCTCTCATCTTGGTCTTCCTGAATTGTCACCTCTGTCTTATATGTTAACATTTCTTAATGGGGACCCTCAGTAGAGCCGTGCACAGGCTGATATGTTCTTTAATCTCTCATGCTGTGAGATAAACAATCCTATTTTCTTTGCAGTTCCAAGTCATAGGTATTTTGTCATAGCCAAGGGAAAATAGATTAATGTACATTCAATAAAAATATTGTATAATATATATATATATATATATATATATATATATATATATATATATATATAT
>CAJQZJ010031511.1:4354251-4420062 GCA_907164525.1 Lophiomys imhausi
TATATATATATATATATATATATATATATATATATATATATATATATGATGGACCAGTGAAGGAGGGAAGGGCCAATCAATGACTGGCGTAACTTGAGACCCACTCCATGGGAGAGAGCCAATCCCTAACACTACTAACGATATTCTGATATGCTTGCAGACAGGAGCCTAGCATAAGGGTCCTATGAGAGACTTCACACAGCAGCGGATCAAACAGATACTGAGACCTGTAGTCAAACATTAGGCAGACTGGACCTAGGCCCCCAACACATATGCAGATGACTGGCAGCTTGGTCTTCAGGTGAATATCCTAACAAGTGGAGAGGGGACTGCCTTTTGACATAGACTTTATTGCCAGTTTTCAGACCACTTCCCCATAGGGGGTTTGCAATGTCTGGCCTCAGTGAAAGAAGTTGCTCTTAGGCCTGATCTAACTTGATGAACTGGAGTGGGTTGGGATGGGGAGGGTCTGTTCCCCTTTCTGAGGAGAAGGAGAGAGAGGGAAGGGGAAGAGGGTGGGAGGATGGGACTGGGAGGAGAGGAGGAAGGGGCCAGGATCAGAATATAAAATTAATTAATAAATTAATTTAAAATAAAAACAATAATTTAACTCAAAAAAGAAAAGAAATTGTCTATAATGATCTAGTGAGACCTTTAATCTCAGCACTTGGGAGGCAGGTGTAGGCGGATCTCTGTGAGTTCAAAGCAAGCCTGGTCTACAGAGTGAGTTCCAGGATACCCAGATCTACACAAAGAAACCCTGTCTCTAAAACAAAACAAAGAAACAAACAAAAAACCCTCTAATTTTGAGAAACAACAGATTTAGTCTTGCCCTTAGGATAACTGTTTTGTGAAACTCCTATGGACCAAGAGTTATAGCCAGGACCTATGAGCACTATCTGGTTCATATTTACTTCCTTATAACTTGGGTATTTCACTTGGGGTCTGTGGCAGTCAGCTCTTTCTACCTGCTGTAAATATCTGATATAGTATCAGTTTAGAGGAAAAAAGTTTTACTTTGGCTAACTATTTCAGTGCTTTCCATCCTCAGCTGGTTTTGTTGCTGTGAGCCTGAGCTGGAACTAAAATCCATGGGGAAAAAAGCAGGTGTGAGAAAGAACAGTGTTGCCCATTTCTTAGTGGACAGGAAGGACAGGGAAGTAGAATCTCCCGAGGACATGTTTCCTCCAGCAACCCCCCATCTCCTAAGTTTTTACCATCTCTAAACAGCATCACTGGCTGGAGACCTTCACAACATGACTCATAGGAATACTTTCTTTTCAACTCTAGCATAGCTTACACTTAGTTTATATTACAGAAAACAATTGGTCCACCTCCACCAGTTCCCATAGTTTCAAAAATTCCAGCATTTGTCAAGAGTCCACATTCAAAGTTTTCCTTTAGATTTAAGGCAACTCTTAGCCAAGATACCTCATATGTAACTAAAATTTTCAGTTACATATTTTCAACATAAATTAAATATTATGAAACCAGAATAGAGCAATGATAGCATAAAATGGATAAACGGAACTGGGTGTGACTGCCTGTCCTTAGTATCAGTATGTGGGAGTCAGAAGTAGGAAGATTAAGAGATCAAGGCTAACCTTGTCTACATGGTGAATTTGAGGTTAGCCTTGGGCCCAGGAGACCATGTGCAAAAAATGTGAATGTTTCTAAAGTAAGACCTAACTACGGCAGAATGATCAGTAAACCAACCCTACAGCTCCTTGACTGTCATTGAAGCAGCTAAATGCAAATGGGAAAAGCTAAAAAAAAAAAAAAAAAACCTTCCTATTTTGACCTTGCCAGCAACACACGTTATGATTCTCCTTTGGGCTACTCCACACATCCCTTGTAGCCTTTTCAGCAGATATCCCAGAGTTCCTGGCACTGCCAAGTCCCAATCTCAACTGTGTCTTCAGCTTCATCCTCATAGTGTCCTGTGTTATATTCTGTCAGGGTAATGAACCGACTATTTTCTTCCAAAATCTAGGTATACTGTTTTTTTTATAACCCCACTCTCTTGCATTCCACACACCTGTAAAACAAGGATCCTGTGTATGAAATCAGCCTCTATTGCTAGTTTGAGCTTTGGGCTACTATGATCAACAGATGCCTGAGTGCCTAGTTGACTGGATGCAAAGAAATGCTTTTCCAGGCAGCCTTGTACGGACTAAGTGTGATGGAGCTTTTGTTTCATAAGAGTGTATTTCTAACTCCTTAAAACTATTAAACACTTGGACTTGCTGGGCCCATCCAGTTTCTGAGACAGTTTAAAGCTATCTTTCCTATTACTTAGTGCAAAATACATGCCCATGTCTTAATACAACTTATCTTTTAACAATTATACCTTCTTAAACTCATTTTTACTCCCATCCACTTATTTTCTGTTTAAACCGCAAAGGTTTGTTTTATTTTTCTCTCTTCTCTATTAATGCCATAGATCTCACTAAAGGTAGCCAGGAAAGTCTATGCCACAGCATAACGCTGGGAAACCTGAAGATGGTCTTTTCCCGGGTTAGTCATCTTTAAACTTAGCCTACCACAAAGTTTCAGGTCATCAATGTAGATAAGTTTTTTGCCTCACTGTAAACATATGACCTATAGTCCAACACACCATAGATACTCTGTTGCCAATTGCACACAAAGGACAAAGGCCTTTTTTATATCTGTTCCAATCAGCATTCATGTCTTCTGTAATTTCAACAGAATCCTAAGCTAGGCTCTACATACATCCCCTAAACATTTTATAGTCTACATTGTTAAGTAAGTCCAAACTTCTGACACAATCTAAAGATCTAGGAGAAACTTGATTGGGTGGGAACAACTAATCACTCTCATACCAATGTTTAATTAGCTTTGCTTTGATAATTACCAGGAAGAAAGTCAACTTAAAGAAAGATGTTTTTCATGCTCACTGTGCTAGGGATATCTATACATTGTCAACTAGTTCTTTTACTGCGCATTTGAAGTGAGACTTATCATCATGGCTGAAATCCTGTGATGTAACCTTGATGCTATTCTCATGGTATAGAGGAAGCAGAGAGAACAGGAGAAATGGGTTCTACTGAAAACTCTAGAGTACATATTCATACTAGAGCAAAGCATCATATGATACCGTGTTTAACATGACTTCACACAGTCATTCCTAAAAATCTCGTAGAATGAATACAAAGACTTTCATAGCCAAGCATGACAATTCAGTAAGGTTCAATGCATCCCCATTATCTTCTAGTGCTACCCTTAATTGCAGGTTGGATGTTGTCCTGTCTCTGGGCACACAAAACAGCAGCCATGGTTTATTTTACAGACAAGGCACAATGTCATCTCTCTGGCAATGAAGAACACTCCTCTCTGAAGATAAAAATCTCCCCGTGGTAGTGCAAAACAGAGACTGATTTTTATCTTTTTCCTCCTAGGATTTTAAAAAGGTTCTGATGCATTTGACCCATATGAGAACTCAGAATTTGAATTCTGTTAGCTTAACACGTGTATAGAGAATTCTGATTTTTGAAATGTGAAGGCATTTAGGTCTGTGTTGAAAGTATATATTTTTATCTGTGCTATGCTTAGTGTAGACCATCAGCTCTAGAGAAATTTTATGTGGTTGAATAAACACAATTCTCAGGATACTTGTTATGTTAAAAAAAAAACTTAACACCATGGGCCCTACGGTAGGTGACATCTTAGTTTAATAGATACTAAATGGGGCTGGAGAGATGGCTCAGCAGTTAAGAGTGTGCATTGCTCTTGCACCCTAGCACCTGGGTTCAAATCCAAGCACCCAGGTCAAGCAGTTCACAGCCATCTCTAAGTCCAGCTCTAGGGGATCTGACACAGTCTTCTGGCCTTTGAAGGCATTGCACACATGTGCTCAAACCCACACTCAGATACAGACAAATGCACACACTTTGAAAAGTAAATAGAATCTTTTTTGAAAGTTTTAAAATGAGAAAGAAAACAGAAAAAAAATTAAACCATCTGTCACTTGTCTTTCATGAAGCTTTGGTGAGGGAAAAAGAAAAGTTCATAGGTAGTTCTTTAGGAAGTTCTTCTATCTGTAAGATGTACCTGCCTTGCTTTGCCAGTATGTTTATAACTGATGTGCATTTTCAAAGTACTTTGGTATGCTGTTTATCATAATGCCTTGGATTCTATCATTAGAAACAATGTACATTTGAATCCTGTGTAGTCTTACAGCTTAATTTTATTCTGTCCTTATGGTTTCTTCCCAATAAGAAAATGAGTCAGAGTTTGTCTAAGTCTATTTAACTCCCAAGCAGACTTTTCCAATATTTGTGCAACTTGTTAATGAAAGTGAGATGAGAAATATGATCAAAGATGAATGTTTCAACAATGAGTAATAACAGCATAAAAAATAAAAGTATCCACCACATACATGATGAAATTCACATTTATTTGGGTCCCATTTATTTTTTCATGAAAAAATGCACTGGCTGCATTTTAAGTTAAGCAAGGTGAAATAAAAAATATCTAATAGAGTTATATACGTCCTAAAATATATTATATGTTGAACTATGTCTCTCTCTCTCTGTGTGTGTGTGTGTGTGTGTGTGTGTGTGTGTGTGTGTGTGTACGTGTATAGGTTTACTCAGTAGTTACTTTGCCTGATTATTATCTGAGATGTCAAGAATGAAGCCTATGAAGTATAAACTGAAATGATTCCTTCCTGAGTTTTCCCAATTGAAAGCTGGCTTGCAGAGAGCTATATTTTGGGAATCCTTATAAAACGTTTAAGCAAGCAATTGGTATTTTAAAAGACTATTTATATATGTAACCTTCCCTATGGATCTAAGAAGAAAGAGATCCCTTCTAGATGGTGATTTTTTACAGTGCTGACTGACATGGGCTAATTAACACTTGATGTTGGTAGGCGCTATAACTGTATTCAGCTTACAAATGTACTTTGGCAATGGAAAACATTGCAAACAGAAAGATCGACGATATTGACTCAGACTCTCATTATGAAAGCATTTAACTTGTTATCATCACTGGGAACAAAAGGGTGACCCATATAACTGAAGTGCTAATATAGCCCTGTTTAGTGAGCACGCTCTGCCATCCATGCCAGATGTCAAGGCCACTCCACAAAATCACCTGTAGACTTGATATTAGTCAATGTATTGCTATGCCATGATAGTTAAACATGCCATCTAGACACAAATTAAAAATACACCCATGTAGCTAATTTCGGAGATAGTATTGCCAATCTCAAAGCAAACTAAGAGGATGAGATCTAACTGTAAATCCATAATCATTAATGTAACAATCATTTTTTAAAAATTTATTGACTGATATGTCTCAAGGAAAAAGAATCTTTACCTCATCCTGGTGAAGATATAAAACAATTTTTATATTTATAGAAATTTCTGTATTTATAGAAAATATTTCCTTAAAATATAGAAAATTTGTCACATCCTAAGATTGATACTAAAAACATGAAAATTATGAACCAACTTTATGTTTGATTATTCTTATCTCCTTTTTAGAATCCATGTTGATTTCTTCTTCGGTGCACTTAGGAATTTAATTCCATATAAATTAAATAAAATAATGTTGGAGTGCTAAAATAAATTCGTGTTGGAGTGCATTGATGTTTGTTTACACATTTGGTGTCTCTCAGAGGGGAAACTGAGAAAAGAAAGAGGGAGGGAGGGCGTAAGACAGAAAGAGAGAGGAGAAGAGTGATGGGAGAGCAGGGAAGGTGAGGAGAAGAGGGAAGGGGAGGGGAGAGGAGAGGGAGTGAAGAATTGAAGCTACCTGATACAAACAGGCACCAAAAATATCATACTGTTAATAAAATAGAATTACATAAAATAAATGAAAAATAAAATAAATATACTAAATTTGAAAAATACAATAAATGAAAAAAGAGACAAGACCAAAAACCATAATATATTTGTGAATATGCAAAGGGCCTGTAAGGTTAAAAAAGAAAGAAAGAAGAAGAGGAAGAGGAATAAAAGCAGGAGGAGGAAGAGGAGCACCCTGACAAAGCATTATGAAAAAAAGAACCTCATTTGTGAGTGGTTATCAATTGGAAACAGCTTCTGGGTTAGGATGGGGAATTGTGTTCTCTTCTCAGCTCTGGAACTCCATAAGGCCCAGATCTGTTCAGGTTCTGAGCATGCTGCTGAAGTCTCTGTGAGTTCAGATGCCATGCTGTCTTTAGAAGGCCTGTTTCCTTGGTGTTTTCTATTCCTTTTTGGTCTTACAATATTTCTGCCTCCTCTTCTGTAGAGTTTCATGAGACATGGGAGGAGGGACTTGACAGAGACATCTCATTTAGGACTGTTTCAAGGTATCTTACCCCTTGGACTTTGTCTAGTCGTGGGTCTCTGTATTTGTCTCCATCTACTGTAGAAGGAGATGCCTCTGATGATGGCTCAGGAAGACACTGATCTATGAGTATAGTAGAATGTCAATAGGAGTCATTTTATTGCTACAATTCTTTAGCAAAACAGTAGTATTTTGTTTTCTCCTATGTCTCTAGCCTATCTAGTCTCAGATTTTGGCCCTTCAAGCAATTCCATCAGTATGGGTTCCATCTCATAGAGTGGGGCTTAAATCTAGATGTTCCAGGGTTGGCTCACCAGTTTTGTACCACTACTACTACATTCGTGCATGTAGATCACCATTGTAGATCTAATGGACTGTAGCTATATCAGGGCTTATTTTTCTCCCTTGGTAGCATGCAGGGTACCTATCAATACCCTAACAATAGTCAGTGAAGGAGTGAAGGCTCTAGGTAGGCACTAGCTCGACTTCTCCATGTTAACTGAGCTGTGTAGGTATTATCTTTAGCATTTGTGTCTTATCTCCAGTTTGGGGAGAACAACCAATAGATTTGGCAATAGCCTGGTTTGTTTGGGTGTCCCCATGAGGCAGAATTGATTTAGTCAAGCAGTTGCAGTAGATCTACAATATTCTTAAAAAGTTAAGAAAGACCTAAATAAATGAATGGACTTATCTACAGAAGTTCAATATTGTTAAGATGCTGATTCTATCAAATCACTATATCTATGTATGGCTAAATTCACTCCTGGTAAGAGTTCTTTCTGCCTCTTTCTAAAGTTTTACACACACACACACACACACACACACACACACACACACACACACACATTGTATAGACAAAAATAAACACATTAAGGAAGAAATAGAAAATTGGTGTTATGAGCACTGTTGGGGTAGTGTTAAGCATTCTAAATGTTAATTAATTGGTCCTGCTCTCTGTCTGTTACTTACATTGACTCCGATTGGTTAAATAAAGTGCCAAGGCCTGAGATTGGGCAAAGACAGAGAAAGGTGGGACTTTCTGAGATTAGAGCAGGAAGCCTGCGCTTTAGACAGAGGATTAAGGCATTCCAGCCAGGAGCTGGAAGAAGAAGACACACGCCATGGGTTAGAGAAAAGAACTTCATTCCACATGGCCAGGAACATCAGCATAGCGTGGAGAATGGCAGTCCAAGGGGACGTATGTATATATGGGGTCATTTTTGGGTAATAGAATTATGAGCTAGCTTAAATGGGCTAGGTTTGCGCAATTCAGGCCAAGGCTTGTTAAAATCCACGTGGTCTCTGTGCTCATTTATAATGTCTGGTTAAAGAATTAACAGCTGCCGAATCAATTAAATATAATTTAAATACTAGTAAGTAATTTAATTAATTATTTCTCTACAAATGGCGCCAAATGTACTTTAATTAATTTTTTTTTTACATATGGCGTCCAACTATGGCTTAGAATCCATGCTTACAGCCTGAGAAGGCACGGGTGAAAGTCAGTTTCCTAGCCAAAGAGTGGGAAACTGAGCCCAAATGCATTTCAAAGGTGCAGCTACCTTAACAAAAGCTGTTGCCTTGCAGCAAAGGCAGAGAGCTGATGCTTAGCTCTCCTTATGTACTAAAAAACTGGCAGCCTTCTAAACAGAATTTCAGAGCAAAATTAATTGCCTAGATTAAAAATGGAGGAATTCATAATGCCTCAATACACTTGGATTCCAATTGAGTTTGTTCCTCTTAGCATGCAAATGATTTTTACTCTGACAATTGTGGTTCTGTGTATCTTTTTTTGAGAAAGTCCAGACTAGGATAGTCTTAAAGGAAAGAATTTGCAGATGGAATGCTAAATTGTCAACAATGATAATGAAGGAAAGAGGGAGGCCTTTCCTGATAAATAAGGCAAAATTAATGGCAGCTGGAGCTAAGAGCTCCCTGAGTACTAGGTGCCTGTCAGGAGTTTCTGGTATTGGCCCACCAGTGAAATACAGTTGAAACTAGATTTCAAGGAATAACAAACACAGCTTTAATTCCAGCATGGGATGGCATGGCTAGACATGCTAAGGCTTTTGGAATGTTGTTTCTTTGTTTGATTTTTGTTTAGATGTCTTTGATTTTCCTATATCGGGATGTAGAAAGGATATTTTTCTGGTTTGGCATTGCTAAAAAATAAGAGATTTTTGAAGATTTTGGGCTAATTTCGAATTGTCACTACAGTTCAAAGTTGCTCTCAAGGTTACAGAGTTACTAAAATCTGGGATTTAAGTGAAATATTTGAGCAGGGTGGTCCTGGCACACACCCTTAATCCCTTAATTCCATCACACTAGAGGAAGAAACAGGCAGACCTCTGGATTCTGGACCAGGCTGGTTTGAACAATGAAGGCAGGGCAGGAACCCTACTAATAAGGCTGCTTACTAAAGACAGCCTAGAATTCAAAAATGACACATTTTTCCTTGATGTTAAGTTTAATAATGTCCTTACTGATCTAATGGATAAATGCACATGATCTTAAATTTACATAAAGAGAAAAGGGTCACACGCCAGTCTCCTTAGTTGTGGGACTCCCACTGGAGAACTGGTTTCAAGAGGCATTTTGCCCCTAAAAGAGATATGTTAATCTCTGGGTGTGGTTTGCATGCCTTTAATCCCAGAATTTTGGAGGCAGAAGCAGGCTAATCTCTGAGAGTTCAAGGCTAGCCTGGTGTGCAAAGAGAGTCCAGGACAAAGATACACAGAGAAATCCTGTATTTGGAAAAAAAAAGGGGGGGGGGAGAGAAAAAGAGATATATTCTGTTAATCAATGTAAGGACCCGAGTTAGGCTGGGGAAGAACATGCAAACAGCATGCCTCCCACAGCCAACAGCTAACATAAAATAGCATATCATGCTATTCTAAACCAATCTCCTTAAGAATGGAGTTTCCATGGAAGGATTGGAACTCAAACTAATACAAAATAGTTTAAGTAATATTATTGTTTAATAAGGGTAATTCAATTATTTAAATTCATACCTTGATCTCAAAACTTGGAGACAAGGAAAAAACAGGTTCCTTGTGTGTTTGAGGCCAATTTAATCTACAGAGCTCTACAGAACAAATCAAGACAGCCCAAGCTACAAAGAGAAACCCTGTCTCAATAAGGATAGATATATCCACATAGAAATTAAATCTCCAAAGAAAGGAGAAAAGGAAAGAAAAAATATATAAATGCATACATTTGTTCCCAAAACATGGGAGACAAAGACAGATTGGTTCCTTTTGAGTTTGAGGCCAACCTAATCTACAAAAAGCCAGAAAAACACAGAATAAGCCTGTTTTAATCAATTAATAAATTTATGACAACTGTAGAGGAGAATACTTAAACTCCCTACAGTCTTAGGCTATATTTTCAATTTAAAATAGATTATATATAGCACGTATATGTAATACTATTACATGCCATGTTTTTATATGGCATGAAGGGAGACTTACAAATGTCTTTTTTCTGCAAACAAAGAACAGAAAAATATTCTTTAATTGACTTGTGCATCCGTCACATCCAAGGTATTTTGGTAATTGCAGAGATATATGTTACTTGTGAGAAATTATATATTTTCAGAACAACAGACAAGAGTCCAAAGAAGAAAAATAACCCAGATGATCCAGCCTCATAGAATGTCTCAATAGCTGTTTCCTCAAAAATCTGCATCAAGAACAACTTCAAACAGCTTGCTGAGATGGCCCAGCCTCAAGGACTGAACTTTCTTACCCAAAGTCCAGCTTTGAACTACAAACTGCTCTGGACATTCAAATTGTTGAGCATATAGAGACTGGACAACCAATGTTACTATTAAATTGATTAGCCATTTTTTCCATTTTATTTGGGCCCCCAAACAGGTTTTCTGCATCCCAATTCACCAGGAAGCAGTTTTAAGAGAGCGACATCCCATTCCCAAAAAGTTGGGTGGATGTTTCTTTGGTCATTTGATGTGTTATAAATGTTGTTTAGGGGTAATGGCTACAAATTGTGATATGGTCTTGTTAAGCAAGGTATAGAAAGTTAGACTTGGAGATCTTTTTCTTTTCTCTATCCTTCTTTCTCTCTCATATAGAAGGAAAGGACTTGAAAAGAAAAAGAGGGGGAAATATATGTACAAAACTATTGTTATTCTCAAATAAGGTTATCTTTCAATACATTGGTATAGAATTTTGTATATTGATACAAAAATAAGGTTAAATTTTGATTCATTGGTATAGAATTTCATATTTAGACACATATTATGTATATTTCAACTTATATAAGGTATTGCACCTATACAAATCATTTAAAAATACAGATTTACTTCCAATCCTTTTATGGGTTGCTATTGAAATCTATTTAGGAGTCTGGGTAGTACAGGTTGATTGCTGACTGGTCAAACTTCTGGTCTTGTCAAATACTAGTCTTAGTTTATCACAAAAATAGACTTAATATGTTAAATAGATAGTAAATAGTTAAAAATATACAGTTTGTTTGTTCATAGATAGATAGAAGATAGATAGATAGATTTATAAATAAATCGATAGATGTCTTCAAAACCCTCAGAGGCATACAGAAAATGTCATTTAAAGATGTTTTTATTATTTTAAGAATTGTTTGACCTAAGACAGTCAGCTCCTGACAGCTCCTATTTGACTTGGAAGAAGACAATAAGCATCAAAAAGAAATATCCCATCAGGAGATAATTCCGATTGGGCAAAAATGCCCCTCTCAACAGACTATATACAGTCCAAAGATGGACCAGAGCTTAAATGCAGGTAAGTTGATGTCGTGATTCTGCAGAGACAGAATGGGAAAATCCTTGTTTCCTGCTGCACAATTTAGTCTGTGAAAAATGTTTGTTTGACCAGAAGGCTGAAGATGATGCTCCAACGATATCAAGAGATATTTGGGACTGTCTAGGCAACAAACTGTCATATTTCTTTTTGGAAGCTGCTCTCCTATGCTTCCTACTCACTCAAATAATAACTTTATCCCTTATGTCTCTGATGGGGTTGAAGGCATAATATTTATAAAATTTCAATAAACTTGAGTTGTTTAGGATTTAAAAGGATATTTTCAAGTCTAAATAAAATATTTAGGTTTATAAATATAGGACATGAAAGAAATTATTTAGGTTCAGAACTTTAGACTCACCAAGATAGATGATTTTTTTTTTCTTCTTCAAGATTGCCGGGGGGGGGGGGGGTTCCAGGATGGCGGTGAACTGCACGGACGCATTTTGAAGGTGGGAGAGAAGAGTCATAGAAAACACAGAGTTGTTGGACACTGTGCAAAAACCGGACGGTCTCGCCCCTCCGGGAACACTCACAGCTCCCAAGGGACTGTTAAAAGTCCCAGGGCAAGGCTCTCCCCCCATCTCTTGCAGACATGGAAGCCACTGAATCCGGGATTCGGGAACTCCCATTTGGAGAGGCACCTGGTAAGATCGATCCCAAGCAGGCAGAATCAAAGGCCACATGGCGATCGCCCACTAGCCTACTGGGCTTCACACACCTCAGGAGGACCTTATAACTACTTAGGAAATTTTGCAGAATAGTTGAAGTCTTAACAAGGAAGAAACAGGGCGCTCGGTGGGTGATCCGCAGCCGCTCAAGCCGGAGAGGGAGGCCGGCGGGCAGAGCAGTCGGGGTGGGAAGCGGGTGCAGGTGGGGAGGGCTGAAGCCTGGCGCACCCACTGCAAAGCAGCTAGAGAGTGAGGCCAGCTCAGGCGGCAGGAGGGGCTGAAGGCCCACGCACCCAAGGCAAAGCAGCTAGGGTGGGAGGCCGGCTCAGGTGGTGGGAGGGACCGAAGCTCCGCCCACCCATGGCAGAGGAGATAGGGAGGGAAGCGGCCAGGCCTGTGGCAGAGAAGCCTAGTGGGAAACCAGAAGCCAGGGGACCATAGCTGTATTCTGGTAAACCCAGACATATTAGGTGTGGAGCCGGGCCCTGTCAGCCTCTGTGACGACAAACAAAGCCCACAAAATCTGCACCTGGGCAAACAGGTCCATACTATCAGAACCATTACAGGCTGATCACTCAGTGTACAACATAGAGAAGTCTGAACTGGGAGCAGTGAAACAATCCCAGAGCATTACTCACTAACTGGGAATAGGCTGCACCAGCTCACAGTGCTTCAGGCTATTAAAACCACAGTGACCCTGAGATCCCCCTGTAAGCAACGACAGATAGCCAAGCAATTCGACTACTTCACCAAAGCATGCCCTGTGGATCCAAGCACAGAAAACGACAAGAACAGACAGCTAAACACACCCACATGGCCAAAGGTCCAAGAAAAAATAGAAATCAAGGAAATATGACTCCAACAAAGCAGAATTATCCTAGCTCATCCAATTCAAATGACATCACACCAACAGTAACACATGAAAACAATGACAATTCTGCATTATGGAAAGTGATAGAGTCCCTTCAAGAAGAACTTAAATCTATGAAGGAATTCAAAGAAGCCACAATTTTACAAGCCAAAACAATGAACAACACCATTAAAGAACTCCAAGCCAAGGTGACAGAGCTTGAACAGGAAAAGGACAAAGCAATGAAAGATTTTCAGACAAAAACAAGCAAGCTGGAGAAGGAAATGTACGAAACGAACAATACCATACAAGACATGAAAATAGAAATAGAAACAATAAAGAAAACACAGTCAGAGTTAAAAGAGGAACTGGAGAATCAAGGGAAGAGAACAGGAACTACAGATGAGAGTATCAACAATAGGATGCAAGAGATGGAAGACAGGATCTCAGGCATGGAGGATTCGATGGAAGAAATCAGTACAACATCCAAAGAAAATGAGAAGGCTAAAATATCTCTCACCCACAACATCCAAAAAATCAAGAACTCAATGAAAAGACGGAACCTAAGAATCGTAGGCATAGAGGAAAGAGAAGACTCCCGACTCCAAGGTCCAGGAAATATCTTCAACAACGTAATAGAAGAAAACTTCCCAAACCTTAAAAAAGAGATGCCAATAAAAATCCTAGAGGCTTACAGAACACCAAACAGATTAAATCAGAAAAGAAACTCCTCTCGCCACATAATAATTGAAAATCCAAATGTACAGAACAAAGAAAGAATATTAAAAGCTGTAAGAGAAAAAGGTCAAGACACATACAATGGCAGACCCATCAGAATTACACCTGACTTCTCCTCAGAAACTTTAAAAGCTAGAAGGGCCTGGTCAGATATACTACAAGTCCTGAGAGATAATAGGTGCCCAGCCAGACTACTTTACCCAGCAAAACTCTCTATCAACATAGATGGAGAAAACAAGATATTCCATGACAAAATCAAATTTAAACAATATCTACCCACAAACCCAGCCCTACAGAAAATCCTAGAAGGAAAATCCCAACCCAGAGAAGAAAACTCCACCCAAGAAAACAGAGGGAATAGAAAACCCCTCAGCAACTAAACCAAAAGAGGCACAGGACCACCACCTATACCAAACTAATGGGAAACAACAACCCCAGGTCACTAATATCCATCAATATCAATGGACTCAACTCCCCAATAAAAAGACACAGGTTTACAGAGTGGATCCACAAGAAAGACACGTCCTTTTGCTGCATACAAGAAACACATCTCACTACCAAAGATAGACACTACCTCAGAGTAAAGGGCTGGGAAAAGGTTTTCCAAGCAAATGGACCCAGGAAGCAAGCTGGAGTAGCCATCCTAATATCAAACAAAACAGACTTCCAACTGAAGTTAATGAAAAAAGACAAAGAAGGGCATTATATACTCATTAAAGGGAATATTCATCAAGAGGAAATCTCAATACTGAACATCTATGCCCCAAATACAAAGGCACCTACTTTTGTAAAAGAAACACTTTTAAATCTTAAATCACACGTCGATCACAACACATTAGTAGTGGGAGACTTCAACACCCCTCTCACAACAATGGACAGATCATCAAGACTGAGGCCAAACAAAGAAATATTGAGTCTAACAGAGATCATGAAACAAATGGATCTAACAGATATCTACAGAACCTTTCACCCAAACACAAAGGAATACACCTTTTTCTCAGCACCCCATGGAACCTTCTCCAAAATCAACCACATAGTTGGACACAAAGATAGTCTCAATAGATACAAGAAAATTGAAATAACACCTTGTATCTTATCAGACCACCACAGAATAAAGCTGGTCTTCAACAGCAAAAGAATCAACAGAAATCTACACACACATGGAAATTGAACAGCTCCTTACTGGATGACCACTGGGTCAGGGAAGAAATAAAGAAGGAAATCAAAGACTTCTTAAAATCCAACTACAATGAAGACACAACATACCCAAACTTATGGGATACAATGAAAGCTGTGCTACGAGGAATGTTCATAGCACTAAGTGCATTCAAAAAGAAAATTGTGACAGCTCATATTAGTGAATTAACAGCTAAGCTGGGTGAATTGGAAAAAAAAACAAGCAAACACGCCCAAGAGGAGCAGAAGGCAGGAAATCATCAAACTTAGGGCTGAAATCAACAACTTATAATCAAATAGAACTATACAAAGAATCAATGAAACCAAGAGTTGGTTCTTTGAGAAAATCAACAAAATAGACAGACCCCCTAGCCAAATTAACTAAAAGGCAAAGGGAAAGAACCCAAATCAACAAAATCAGAAATGAAAAGGGAGAAATAACAACAGACATTGAGGAGATCCAGAAAATATTCGGGTCCTACTTTAAAAATCTATACTCCACCAAATTTGAAAACCTAAGCGAAATGGACAATTTCCTCGATAAATTCCACCTACCAAAACTAAATCAAAATCAGATTAACATCTTAAACAGCCCAATAACCCCTAAGGAAATAGGAACAGTCCTTAATAATCTCCCAACCAAAAAAAGCCCAGGGCCAGATGGCTTTAGCACGGAATTCTACCAGAACTTCAAAGAGAAACTAACACCATTACTCTTCAAACTCTTCCACCACATAGAAACAGAAAGAACACTGCCAAACTCATTATATGAGGCCACTGTCATTCTGATTCCTAAACCACACAAAGACCCAACAAAGAAAGAGAACTTCAGACCAACCTCCCTCATGAACACAGACGCAAAGATACTTAATAAAATACTAGCAAACCAAATTCAAGAACACATCAAAAATATCATACATCATGATCAAGTAGGCTTCATCCCAGGAATGCAGGGATGGTTCAACATACAAAAGTCTATCAAGGTCATTCACCATATAAACAAGATGAAAGAAAAAACCACATGATAATCTCGCTAGATGCAGAAAAAGCATTTGACAAAATCCAACACCCCTTCATGCTAAAAGTCCTGGAGAGAATGGGCATACAAGGACCGTACCTAGAAATAGTAAAGGCAATATATAGCAGGCCAGTGGCCAACATCAAATTAAATGGAGAGAAACTTGAAGCATTTCCTCTAAACTCAGGGACAAGACAAGGATGTCCACTTTCAACATATCTCTTCAATATAGTACTTGAAGTTCTTGCTAGAGCAATAAGACAACTAAAGGAAATCAAAGGGATAAACATGGAAAAGGAAGAAGTCAAATTATCCCTATTCGCAGATGATATGTTAGTATACATAAGCAACCCCAAACACTCCACCAAAGAACTCTTACAGCTGATAAACAACTTCAGCAATGTGGCTGGATACAAAAAATAACTCAAAAAAATCCAAAGCCCTTCTTTATACAACAAACAAGAATACCGAGAAAGAAATAAGGGAAACAACCCCCTTCACAATAGCCACAAACAACATAAAATACCTGGGGGTAACTCTAACCAAGCAAGAAAAGGACCTATACAACAAGAACTTCAAGCCCCTGAAGAAAGAAATGGAAGAGGCATTTAGAAGATGGAAAGATCTCCCATGCTAATGGATAGGTAGGATCAACATAATAAAAATGGCCACCCTACCAAAAGCAATATATAGATTCAATGTAATTCCTATCAAAATACCAACACAATTCTTTATAAACCTGGAAAAAGCTATACTCAACTTCATATGGAACAACAAAAAGCCCAGAATAGCTAAATCAATCCTGTACAATAAAAAAGCATCTGGAGGTATCACCATCCCAGATTTCAAGCTGTACTACAGATCAATAATAATAAAAACAGCATGGTACTGGTATAGAAACAGACCAGTGGATCAATGGAATCGAATTGAAGACCCAAACATGGACCCACACACCTATGGCCAAGTAATCTTTGACAAAGGAGCCAAAACCGCACAATGGAAGAAGGACAGCATCTTCAACAAACGGTGCTGGTCCAACTGGATGTTCACTTGCAAAAGAATGAAGCTAGACCCATACCTATCACCTTGTACAAAATTTAATTCCAAGTGGATCAAAGACCTTAAACATAAGGCCGGCCACACTAAAGATACTAGAAGACAAAGTAGGAGAAACCCTCGAACTCATTGGCACAGGTGACAACTTCCTGAACAGAACACCAACAGCTAAGGACCTGAGATCAATAATCAATAAATGGGACCTCATGAAACTGAAAAGCTTCTGTAAGGCAAAAGACACAGTCATTAGAACAAAACGGCAACCAACAGACTGGGAGAAAATCTTCACCAACCCCACATCTGATAGAGGGCTATTATCTAAAATCTAAAAAGAACTCAAGAAACTAAATGCCAAGAAACCAAATAATCCAATCAAAAAATGGGAGACGGAGCTAAATAGAGAATTCACAAAGCAGGAATCCCTAATGGCCGGGAGTCACCTGAAGAAATGCTCAACATCCTTAATCATCAGAGAAATGCAACTCAAGACAACCATGAGATTCCATCTCACACCTGTCAGAATGGCTAAGATGAAGAACTCAAATGACAGCACATGCTGGTGAGGGTGTGGAGAAAGGGGAACCCTACTCCATTGCTGGTGGGAGTGCAGGCTTGTGCAACCACTATGGAGGTCTGTCTGGAGATATCTTAGAAACCTTGGAATAACTTTGCCTCAGGACCCAGCCATACCACATCTGGGTATACACCCAAAGGACACCTCACGGAGACATAGGGAAGTCTCCTCATCTATGTTCATAGCAGCCTTATTTGTAATAGCTAGAAACTGGAAACAACCCAGATGTCCCTCAACTGAAGAATGGATTAAAAAACTGTGGTACATCTATACAATGGAATATTACTCAGCTATAAGAAACAATGAAATCATGCAATTTGCAACCAAATGGATGGATCTAGAGAAGCTCATCCTGAGTGAGCTAACCCAGACTCAGAAGGATGCACAGGGCATCTATTCACTTATAGTAGGATTTTAGCTATATCGTACAGGATATCTGTACTAAAACCAACACACCAAAAGGAACATGGACATAACCTTTTTTTTAATTTCTTTTTCTTTTTCCTTTTCCTTTTTTTCTTTTTCTTTTTCCTCTCTTTTTTGTTGTTGTTCTTTGTTTTTGTTGGTTTGTGTGTCTGTTGGTCTTTTTTTTAGTTTTCCCCCTGTAGCAAGGAGACACCTTTCACTGGCAGTACTGCCTCGTAGGCCCCCGGTGTATGAAGAGGCTCTTGGCCCTCATATGACTCCTGATCTGTGGTGAGAGACTGTTATGCAGGGACACTCCACCCCAGAGGATCAAGATGGAAGGGTCAGGGGGTAGAGCATGGGAGGGTGGGGCTGGGAAGCAGGAAAAGAGAACAATATGTTAAGGATGTAACCTGTAGCAACAAACAAATAAATTTATTAATTAAAGAAAAGCAGGTAACAACGTTAAAACACTGTAAATAAAATAAAGGATACAGCCGCTCAACCTGGTTTTATAAACCTCCAAGTGTCGAAAAAACGTAGAGCTAAGGTAAAATACAGGAGAAATGTGGTGTTAACCCATGCCTTTAACTTCAGCAGAGACGGGAGGAGCACCATAGAGTTAGTGGACTTATAAATTCTAGAGTTACACAGAACAGGGTGGTGAGGGTACACAACCTTAATCCCATCATTCAAGAAGAGTACACACCCTTAACCCCAACACACTAGAGACAGAAACAGGCAGATCTCAGAGCTCAAGGTCAGCCTGATACAAAACAAACTCTAAATAGAGAAAAACTTCGATCCAGGAGTGCTGGAACACATCTTTAGTCCCTTCAGATGGGAACCACAGGTCTCTGATCCCAATAATTAGAATGCAGAGACACACACATAGGATTTGGAAGGACCTAAGTTTAAAAGCTACTTACAAAAGGCCACTCAATACAAACAAATTGTCCTTCAAGATCTCAAAATATATACGCTAAAGCTGGTTTAGCTCCAAAATAACAAAATAATTTCTTCTTTAAACCAGATTGAAAGATAACACTTTATATATTGTCAAAAAAACAAATTTGCTTCAGGAGAAATATTACCTACCCTCCCCCAAAAAAAGAGGGTGATTTTCCCTGAGTGAGGATTAGGGCAGGGCTCTGTTCTTATCTTTCCAGGATAATCAAAGCATCCTTTCAAGGAACCTAGGGACAACTGGACAACAGAAACCTCAGCAGAAAACAGAGTCAGATACCAAAGGAAGACGAGTGACCCAGATGATTCAGCCTGACAGACTCCCTCAATAGCTGTCTCCATCTAAAGCCTACAACCACAACAACTCAATATCGCTAAGACCTTTCAGCTCTACACAATGCCCCAGCCAGAACCTCAGTAAAGCCTGGAAGTTCAGCTTCTGCCTACAAACTCCTTAGGACATCTAAACAGCTGAGAACACAAGGACTGAACATAAAAGGATTGTACTAACATTTTTAACCATTTTTCCATTTTGGTTTGGGCCCCAAACAGGTTTACTATGACCCAAATCAGCAGGAAGTCATTTTAAGAGAGCGATGTCCCATACCCAGAGGGTGGGGAGGGTGTTTCTCCGCCCCCCCCCCCTTTTGGTTATTTGAAGGACAACTGAAAACTCTGTTATTTAGGGGAAGAGATTACAAGTTGTTAAATGGTCCTGTTTAATGAGTTTTGGAGGTTAGACCCAGGGTATTCCTTCTTTCCCTTTTCTGTATCCTTCTTTATCTCTATGTAGGAATGCACGGACGTGAGAAAAATTGAGACATAGACATAGCACAGGAAGGACCAAGAAGAAGGGTCAGATTATTGAATATGCCCTTATACCTTTGTATATTGATACAAAATTAGTAGTATATTTGGCTAAAGTGGTATTGACCATTGTTTATTGTGCAAAAATAAGATTGTATTGGACTACGTCAGTATTTATATTTGTATATTGATACAAAATTAAGATTATAGTTGGCCACAATGGTATTGACCCTTGTATATGCACGCAATATTAAGATTGTATTGGGCCACATAGGCATTGATCTTTGTATATTGATACAAAATTAAGAGTATATTTAGCCACATTTGAATAGATCTTTGCATATTGATACAAAATTAAAGGTAACGCTTCCTAATGTTATCGTTACCTAGAGATACTTAAAAATGAAATGTGAAGCTCTGGCCTCTTGATACCAACCGTCTTAAACTGTTTAGGATAGTTAAGAAAAACAAACTCCTAGTCATGCATGCATGTCACCTTGTTAGCTACTATGACAGTCTATCACAGATATTCTCTAAGCTACTCAGTAATCAAGTTGTTAAGAGACAAGCAACATTTGCTTATCTAAATACAAGAGATAGATAGGGCATCTACAAAAACCCCAAGAGATCTGCAGAATATGGCATTCAAAGATGTGGTCTTAAATTAAGATTTTTTTGATATCATGACATATCAGCTCCTGAGAGCACCCCCTATTCTACTCCAAGTAGAAGATAAGCATCGAAGAATCTCCAGTGTGAGATGGTTGAATTAGTGGCAAGCCTATGTCTTGGCATGTAAAAACTCTTTACTTCAACTGCAGACAGACCTCTGTCCAAAAAGGACAAAACTTGGTAGCAGGGAAGTCCACAGCCTAGCTCTGCCAAGACAGGGTAGGTTAGTCCTTCACAATCCCTGCTCTACAATAAATGTCTGTCAGAGAAACAGGACCAAAAGGCTGAAGACTGATGCTGGAATGTATGGAGAGAAAATGGGAACTGTCCAGGTAGTCACTGGTTTGTCATTTCTTAGTATTGGAAGCTGCAGGCCCTGCACTTCCTATATAATCAGATATATTTATCCTTCTCAGCTCTCTGAGGTGGTTGAAGAATAGACAGCTTGAGTCTCATAGCTAAATTTTGAGTTGTTTTGGAATCAAGAGGGCATTCTTGAACTAAGTAGATGGTTATAATAGTGATGCAAGTTAGTATGAAAGCTAAGTCAGTTATAGAACTTTAAACTCATGGAGATGGTTAGAAGGTAGAAGGTTAAAGTCAGGGGCCAAATATGTATGAACTGGACATTGGGAAGTTATACTGGGCCATTTAACTCTCATAAATGTGGCATATTTAATTCTGCTGTTTTGTATAGAATTTACTGTTATAAGAGAAAGAACCATTTGTTGGATTGAAAAGGGAAGCTGTTGGGGGGGGCGGAGAGGGTGGAAGGGTGGGACAGGAAGGGGGAATAGGGAAGGGTTTGTGACTGAGATGTAACTTGAAGAAAAAAACTAAAATACTTATATAAAAAAAAGATTGCGTGATACAAATAGGCTAAACATTATGTGCATAAATTTTATATATGATTTTCTTGATTGCTTCATATCTGTTCTTATTGTTTTTACCAAATGAGTTAAAAAATTTAGCCTTTTTTTTTTAGACAAAAGGAGGGAATTGTTGGGGTAGTGTTAAGCATTCTAAATGTTAATTAATTGATCCTATTCTCTGTCTGTTACTTACATTGACTCCGATTGGTTAAATAAAATGCCAAGGCCTGAGATTGGGCAAAGACATAGAAAGGTGGGACTTTCTGAGATTAGAGCAGGAAGCCTGCGCTTTAGACAGAGCATTAAGGCATTCTAGCCAGAAGCTGGAAGAAGACACACGCCATAGGTTAGAGAAAAGAACTTCATTCCACATGGCCAGGAACATCGTCATAGTGTGCAGAATGGCAGTCCAAGGGGATGTATGTATATATGAGTTCATTTTTGGGTAATAGAATTATGAGCTAGCTTAGATGGGCTAGGGTTGCACAATTCAGGCCAAGCCTTGTTAAAATCCACATGGTCTCTGTGCTCATTTATTATGTCTAGTTAAAGAATTAACAGCTGCCAAATCAATTAAATATAACCTAAGTACTGGTTAAACAATTTAATTAGCCATATTTCTTTCTACAGAGCACCCCTAGACTATCTTGAAATTTTTACTTTAATGCTGTCTTACATCTTTCCAGTCTCAAGGCCAGTGTTGTTTCCAAAGCTCAGTAGCAATGAATGTGTGTGTGTGTGTGTGTGTGTGTGTGTGTGTGTGTGCGTGTGTGCTTGCATGCATGTATGTTCACTAAATAAACTCAAGCATTCTACCATATACCAGCTATTTAGATAAAGAACATGCTTCACCCCTTTGCAGCATCCACTCCCTTTCATTTCTCTGAAAATTGTTATCTTTATGATAGATATGTGTGCTATGTTCTTCTAGAGAAAACTATGAATTAGGTGAAAAGTCAAATTGATGGATTCCATGAGCCTTCTGTATTCATCACCACCTTCTCCTTCTTGATCATTAGCCTTTCTTCCTGCTCTATCCCACTCACTGTCAGATTGCTTCCTCCAAGAAATATGTAGATGTAGTATGAGATGATGACAGATACTATCATGCTACCTCATTCCTTCATTCACAAAATGCTAATGGGACAGACACCCATAGGGGCTCTGGAAGAAAGACTGCCCTGGAAGCCTTTTAGCTCCAAGAAACAGAGCTGAGGAGTTATTCTTGAGTCAATCTTTGGGTTCCTTCTCCTTCCAGTGTCTCTTTGATCCTCTGCCTGCTTAGTGATCGAGGTCTTGAGCATGTTTACTTGACCATGGAATATTCACACCAGAGCATCATCATTTCCATCCATACAAACGTGAGATTTGCCTCAGTGTGGAGTGAGACTGGGATTTCTAAGCACAAAATAAGTTAGAACTGAAGCCTCAGCCTCAGCCTGAGATGGTGAAATAAGTGTGGGCTTTAGAACCAAATTTGCTGGATCTGAATTGTGAGCTTGATATTTCTTTGTTGATTTTAAAGATACATGAGCAAGGGTGTGGGGGGTTGGACTGGGAAGACGGGAGGGAGAGGGATGGGGATGGAAATATATATATAAAAAGAAAATCTTAAATAAATAAAATTGTTTAAAGATGGAAAAAAGATACATGAGCAAGTGTCTTGACCTCTCTGAGCCTCATTGTTTCTGGGTATTAAGTCTCTTTAAAATGAGATTCTAAGAACCTTTACTGTAACAGCCACAGCACATACTTCCTGTATGAGACTGATGTTAGGTACTTAATAAATACAGATTCCACGAAATTTATTTTGGATACAATGTAAAATATATAGCAGAAAAATATGAGTTCTAGCTGTGCTATGAAGTAGCTGAAAGTCTTGAGGCAAATATCAAAGATTTTAATATAAGCATTTAGATGTATACAATCATTATGCATATAATACACATATACATATATTACATCTTATATAAGTATATACATATTTTATATAATGTGTGTGTGTGTGTGTGTGTGTGTGTTTGTGTGTGTGTGTGTGTGTGTGTGTGTGTGTGTGTGTGTGTACTGGCTGGTTTTGAGCCAACTTGACACAAGCTAGAATCATCAGGGAGGAAGTACCCTCATTTGAGGAAATGCCTCCATAAGGTCCACCTGTAAGGCATTTTCTTAATTAGTGATCAATGGGGGAGAGCTAAGCTCATAATGGGTGGTGCCATCCCTGGGCTGGTGCTCCTGGGTTCTATAAGAAACCAGGATGAACAAACCGGGGAAAACAAGCCAGTGAGCAGCACCCTCCATGGCTTCTGCATCAGCTCCTGCCTCCAGGATCCTGGCCTGTTTAGGTTCCTATTCTGACTTCCTTCAATAATGAAAAGCAATGTGGAAAGGTAAGTTAAATAAACTGCTTTTCTTCCCAACATACGTTTTGATCATGGTGCTTCATTTCAGCAATAGAAACCTATAAGACAACATGGTAAAGAATTTTAGAACTTTAAAGGTAACATTTAAAGGCTCAAATGGAGTTTTTACTGTGGATTTCAAATATAGAAAAATGTTGTACTAGTCTTCTACAATAAATTATATGAAAAAATCTAACCATAGTGTAATATTTATATACATATATTATAATACAATGCTGAGAGAGATTGGAGTTTACAAACACAGGTATAATAAAATACCTGCTTGGTGTTTGAGTGGTATCCAATGAGAAAGAAAAATTATCTTCAGTATTATAGGACATATTGGTTGGTAAAACAACTGCTGAGTATGTTTTGAGAAATAATTTCTCCTTAAAATTTGATAGATTAATTTTACTAAACCTAAAATCCTTCATTGGTGTTTGTTTTAGTTTAGTTTGGTTTTATTTCTAAAAATTTGCTTCACATTTGGTTTACATGCTAATAAAAGTGTACTATACTGTTCATCTATTTTTCTGAGAAAGTATGATGTTTTTCATGTAAGTTATTTTTCTCCTAAAGAATTATATACTGATTTGTTTTTTCCTTTAATTCTCTATGGTGTAAACAGGATAGGCCAGTGTTAATTTTTTCTTATCATCAGTTTGTATTCATTAGTATCCTCTTGCCCTCTTAGATATGTGGGTTAATGCCTTTCATTCCTTTTTTTAAATTATTGCTTGTCTTCTGTGTTTTTCAAATGTTTTCTCTGTTACTTTTCTTTCCTTCTGGTATTTGAATACCCTCTCACATATGTACATATATACACATATATACATATATAATTACACATATCTGTATCAATAAAATAATAATTTAAAAAGAGAGAGAACATCAATCTGAGAAAGGGTGAACAGGGAACCTTGGAGATTTCAAAGGGAAGACAGGAGATGTAATATAATTATATTTAATTAAAATATATTCTTAAAAGTCATCACAGGAGGTCAATGCTCACTTCTACTGTGCTGTTTAGGATTGAGGGATAAGCCCATTCTTCCCTCAGTCACAAGAACATGTGTCTGCCATGAACTGAGGTGAAAATGGAAGGGGAAGATTAAAACTACATACAGTCATGACATCAATAACTGCAGAGGAAGGAAGCACTGGACAGCCCATGAAGGAAACCCCATTCTCTTTGTGTACTAACCATTTTAGCTCAAAGTTTCTGACCTGTTTCACCTCTTGCATTACTTCAATGGGAAATGTAGAGCAAGATCATCTCCTAAAACATTATTCAAACCTGAACAGGAAATACAAGATTAGAGACTCAATGATTCCACCCAATCAACATGAGGACACAATCCAACTTACAAGTCTTTCTCCTCCTTCTCCCCCTCCCTCACTTACTCCTTCTATCCCTTCCTTCCTAGCTTCCTTTCCTTCTTTCTAACTTCATTTCTTTATTCTTGTTCCTTTCTGCACCCTCCCCCTCTCCTTTTGTCATAGTTAAAATGGCATTGTAATCAATCCAGATTCATCAAAGTCCCTGAACAGTGCAATCTCACCGTAGCCTACTTGGATTGAGTTTTTGTCTACTGTCTGAAGCTATGAATGGAGAGATACAAACTGGTCCCCTCACTGGATGAGGCCATGAAGGATTGGCATGAATAATACACTGAAGAAATGGGAGTGACTGTAGAAGTTACATTTGCACTCCAGCTGTAAGTATACACTATGAGGAAAACCAGCTGTAAATCAATAAAAAGGATTTATTAATCCTTTGTATATTCATCTTAGTTTTCAAATGTAACTAAATGAAAATAGAGATTTGACTTTCCTAAGTGATTAAGGTAGTATTTATTCATCATCTTGTGTCTGGGGATTTCTTATTGAAAATATTCAATGTGAAATAAAGTAACTTGAAATATATGTCTTAATAAATATTAAAGCTTCCAAGGAAACATGATTTTCATACCATAAAATTGTTGTAAATGATATTTTTATAATACTTTTTACTTACCTAATGTTCTTCTAGTGCTGCATCCTACATCACTGAATATTAGCTGAAAGAATATAAACTCATACAAATATAATTTTACAAATAATATCCATGCTAGATACAGATGGTATGAGAATATTGAAAAGAGTATGTGACAATCAATAAATGGATATTGAATAAATTTATAATATCTTTTAAAAATTATTTTGTGTTTTGGTTTGGTTTGGTTTGGTTTGAGATAAAGGCAACATGAACTTGGATGTGTAAGGTGCATGGGGGATGATCTAGGAGGCAATGGGGAAGGGAAAATGATGTGACAAAAATGTATTATTGAAACAATTGATAAAATGAAGAGCTATGGAAGTAAGATTGAAGATGGCTTAGACCAAGGTTATCCAGGATGCAGAACTAAGAGAAAGTCTGGTTAATTGATTCCAGGGTGAGTCATTTATAAAATATTAAATGCTGGAGTCAAAATTTTTCTACTATAAACAATACATTGCTAATTATATTTAGAATATTATATATTATTAGGACAGAAAAAGTACACTGCTGCATTTTAAAATAGTTTCCAACAAGATGTCAATATTATTTTTTATGTTTATTTATTACTTCAGGTTGCATCTCCATTGTCAATATTATTTTTAAAAGAATTTATTGTTACCATTTTGTAAGCTGGATATGACCATTGCAAGCACAACTCACAATAGTTAAGCAAACTGGAACTAGGCCCACAAAAGTCTGTCTTTCCTGGCAGTCAGCTATGGAGGGGGAAGTAATTGACTCAACCCTATCACATCCTACTGATTGATCTATTGACCGCAGACACATTCTGGGAGAAGGAGAGCCATAGCATCCACAAGACTCTGATCAGTGTTTCAAAACTCAGGATCACATAGACAACCCTGATTAAACACTGTGGGATACTAAGCAAAATCGTAACAAGTAAATAGAGGGAAGAGATGTGTAGGGGGGAGGAGCTAATAGGGGTGGGAGGAAAATGAGAAAAGAGTGACAGAGTTACAGTACATAGTGTGCAGATGTGGAATAGCAAAATTTACAACTATTACAATCCTGTCACTAGGTGTGGTGGCACACACCTTGAATCCTAGTGCTTAGAGGGAAGAGGCAGGCCGGCTGCTGTGAGTTTGAGGCCTGCCTGATTTACAAAGTGAGTTCAAGGCCAACTGGAGCTATGTAGAGAGATCCTATCTAAAAAGAATAAATACCTGTCAACATCCTCGTTTGCATTTTCCTCTAAATATTGCTCATAAATACTTACAATAGAAAATGTGTTGTGTTACTCTTTTCTCAATATGTGAAAATTTTCTAAAGTCATTATTTCAGAACTTATAACCAACAATTTTGAGAAAAGCCTTCCCAATTTGCCTTCATTCTTTCTTTGTTTGCCTTTTAGTTTTTCCATAGGCACGAAAACAAACAATGCCCCCAGTCCCTGTGGTGGATAGCAACAGATTCTGACGATATGACTTCATGAAAGTTATGTTAAACCGAAATCATCCTTGAATTTTGCATTTGAGCCTTGGGTGTGTGTTCAACTGTAAACACATGTGTGTCTAGGTCTGAGTGCACTTGTGAAATCTCTGCTGTCCTTCAGACTCTGTGCCCTTTGTTTATTCAAACAGTTTCTCTCTCAGGCCTGGAGATTGTCAAGTATGCTAGGCTGCCTGACCAGCAAGCCTATCCTATCTGCCTGCCTAGACCTCCCCAAATGGTGGGATTAAAAACACACATCACCACACCAGCCTTTTTTATATAGGTTCTGTGTTATGGGGTTCTGTTCTCATAATTGCCTGGTGAGTGCTTTACCAACTAAGTTATCCCCCCAGTTCTGTGTTTGTATCTTTCCTAGTCTAGTGATAGGCAGCACAGCATTCTACTAAGGTGTTACCTTCAGATTCCAAACAGCGATACAGTCACAAGGGTGAGCAACTGACACCCCATTGTGTACTGTGCTAGGGACCTGAGATATCTGGCAGTTGGTAGACATCCAATATATGCTTTAAATTTTATGTAACTTCCAGTGGGTTAATTGGGTATGACCTCATCATAAGTTAAGAAAAAACTCTATTACAGGAAATTTGTCACACAAAATGCTGTTTATGTTAGACATCAACTAATCAAATTCAAATACCATTGTTATTTGAGTGACACAGCTGTTTTTGCCCATAGTTCCTCAAGATTTGAAATTTTCATAGTAGCCTATTATATCTTGTTCTTATCACTCCTTGTTGTAAGCCAGTAATTTTCTCTGGGCCTGTAACTACTATGTCATATATTTCCTCCTTTTCAAATATTTTCCTGCAATGAAGTGACATTGTGATTCTCATATTGAAATTTTGTATCACGGACAAGTTGTCATTTATAGATAACACCATAGTAAATTCATTATGTCCTATGTGTTGTGTGTCCTACCTATTCTCTTAGATTAAACTGGAAGAAAAAAGAATATATGCTCTGAACATTTAAATGATTATCTTATACATCTTAATTTCATATTTTGATTATGTTTCTCCTCTTGTTGCATACATAACACTTCTCAACACTATGAAAGACAGCCAGTAGGGGCAAAGCCCCCAGATATGCAAGCACAGTTTGATTTCTGCATGTTCTATGACTATACTGTGTCATAGTCCCTCAACATTGACTAGCCCTCAAGTTCTGGAGGGTGACCAGTATCAATGGCAGTAGACTGTCACCCTACTGAACAATAAATCAAAATGACATAACTTATTTCTGGTACTGTGTTCTTTTTTTTTTGATATCTTATGGTGTCTAGGAGTGATATGTTCATTCATTGTAGGCTCCAATTAAGCTCTTTCACGTAAGTGTATGTTTACTTTTAGGAAGCTCCAACAGTAGATGGTTTCTGCAAGAGTATCTCCAAGGTTGGTCCTGTTAGTTATTCTTCCCAGAATACACTCTTCTAAGCCTGCCTCACCAAATGTTCTCTAGTAAGCTCTGTCTGCAGAGTCCTACGGTCATCTAGATAACTTGCATTCAGCATTCTTATTAACATTTCATTGCATTCATTAATGATACCAACATGTTGTTAAATTTAATTACTTTAAAATTGTGAGCTATTCATTGCTATGAATTCACTTCTCTTTGATTTTCTTATGTTATCTTTTTTCCAAATGTAATTTCAGCTAGGTGAAAATCCAAATGACAAGTTCACTGTATACCTATCATTTTGTTAGAAATAATTTCATGTTTTACTTCACTGGTTTAGTTTCCATTTATCTACATAGAACATTCTTTAACCTCCCTCAATCTCTTACATATACTGATAGAAAATTACTCTAATTTTACTTTCATGATTTTTAAATTAAAACTCAAGAGAAATATGTTATAAAAGGTGCCAGAAAATAAAATAAGGAAATAAGAGTTCTTTGCTAACCATAAAGATAAATAGGTACCCTATTTTCTCTTATTTTATTAGTTCTTTGACAACTTTGGACAATGCCTTTTAATAATACTTCCCTGCCCCAACTCCTAACATAGCCATCATCTCTTTTCTACCCACCCAACTTGGTGTTCCTCCTTTTTTTTTTTTTTTTGTAAATTTATAGCATAGGCTGGGCTGATAATACTCTCTTGGATGCTGTAGTATTAAATGGAAAGTGAGCATACCAGAACTTACCAGAACTGGAACCCTGAAAACATTTTTTTAAAAAATGATGTATTCTTCTCTGAGCTAGTATCAAGTACCTCATTAGATAGGGGTTGGGCTTTCTGCCTACCTCCACTCTCCATGCTGAGATTTTATTGGCCAGAGTCTGAACAGCTCTTGTAAATTTTGTAACAATCACTGTGAATTGGTATGTGCACCTGCTTTTCTGTACCGAGAAAGAATAGTTTTCTCGTAGCCATACACCTGTGACTCTTACAATTGTTCTGCTTCCTCTTTCATCTTGGTCCCTGAGCCTTAGGTAGAGAAGACATGATATAAATGTTGATTTTTTAAGACTGAACATTCCACAGTCTCTTAGGCTTTGTACCTTGAACAGTTGAGGGTCTCTGTGTTAATCAACAGCTACCACAAAAAGAAGTTTCTCTTACAAGAGTTGACTGAGGCATTAATCTATGGGTATAACAATAAGCTAGTAGTAGCTATTTTTAAACCATTGGCATTAAGCAGAATGTCTTAGTTAGGATTACTGGTGCTGTGATGAAACACCATGACCAAAAGCAACTTGGGGAGGAAAGGGCTACTCTCATCTACTGTTTCATATAACAGTTCATTTTCTTTTTTTTTTTTTAAATAGTTTTGTAAAGTTTAATCATTAAGGAGAGTAAAAAGTAGACAAAGGGTAGAAAGATATTGAGGTGAATATTTAAAATGCAACATTATTTTCATAGCATGTTTTCTATTATCTTTTTTTTAAGTTAGGAAATGCAACAGGATTTGAATTCTTCAGAGATGGGTAGAAGTTATACCTTTACAAAATATCGTTGGTTGCAAAGCTCAGGCCAAAGCAGAATTTCATAAGAGTTAACAAGAAGGCAGTTCATTTTCAGAAGCAGTGAGGGCAGCAACTCAAGCAGGGAAGGAACCTGGAGGTAAGAGCTGATGCAGAGGCTAAGGAGAACTGTTGCTTACTGGTGCAAACCCATGGTTTGCTCAGTCTGCTTTCTTATAGAACCCGAGACCACCAGCCCAGACCTTGCCCCATCCACAATGGGCTGGACCCTCCTAGACCAACCTTATTTCTTTAATTAAGAATAAACCCTACAGGCTTACCTGTAACCTGATCTTAAAACATTTTCTCAGCCAGGAGTGGTGGCACATTCCTTTAATCCCAGCACTTACTTGGGAGGCAGAGGCAAGCCAATCTCTATAAGTTCAAGGCCAGCCTGATCTACAGATTGAGTTCCAGAATAGCTATGGCTATTACACAGAGAGACACTGCCTCAAAAAAAAGATATTTTCCCAAAGAAGTCTCTGCCCTCTCTGATGACTCTCGCTTGTGTCAAGTAGACATACAACTGGCCAGTATACAAAGTAATTGTAATAGGTTCTCCTCTAGGGTCTATGTCTTTTCTAGTCACAGGTTCTTAGCTGAAGTAACTGTACCATATATAGGTTTCAATTTGTGAAGTGGGTCTTAAATCTAAGCAGAAATGGTTGGCTACTCCCATAATTTCAATGCTACTCTTGTACTAGGAGGCATGCCCAGCCAGGCCAATCATTATTATAAGCATGCAGCATTCACAATTGGGTAAGACTGGTAATTCCTTACTACTCCTCCTCCAGTAGCATGCCTAACACCTTCTAGCATTATGAAAGCTAACCAATAAGGAAGAGGCTTCCAAGAGTACCATTTGATTTGTCCATACTCTAACTCAAGTGTATGATATCTTCAGCAAAAGGGTCTAGCTATTAAGTTCAGAAAGTAAGCAAGAGCATTGGAAGTAGCCTGCAATGTTTGGGGATCAATTGGACTTAACTTCCTAATAACTCCAAAAGGAAACACATATTTCTTGGGCAAGGTTTGCACAAAATTCAACTCCAAATGGAAGAATTTCAACATAAGACCTGATGCCTTAAATCTGGTAACCGAGAAAGAAAGGAATATGATTGAACTCATTGACAGAATAAAGGACTTTCTGAAAAGAATCCCACTAGTTCAGGCGTTGTGATCAATGAATAGTAAATGGAAACTCATGAACCTAAAAACTTTCTCTATAGCAAAAAAATACCATAATACAAGTAAGAGAGAGCAAAAGAGGAAAAAACAATCTTTAGTGGCCATATACCTCACAAAGGGTTACTATTTAGAATATATAATTCAATGTATTATTATTAATATTTATTTTCTGATAATCCTTGTAAAATTAATGTGAGTTTAAGGAATTTACTAGTATTAATTTATAATAAAAACAGAAGCCTATGGCTTATAGTGATTAAGTTACAGATCCAAGATCTGTGAAGAATAATAATTAAATTAATGAAATTAATCCCCAAAGAATATTCATTAACTAATATTCTATTTGGGAAGAAAATAAAGCCATCTTCAGTGGAATAAAAGGGTAAGCTCTAAAAGGCAAAGGAAGTTATTTAATATTCATGGCACTCTAATTAATAAAAAGGACAAAAAGCTTGGGACTTTAATAAGACCATTTTTATGAAGCTGAATAACATGGACTGTGCTTAAGCTCACTGAGCTGAATCTGTGAGCAGATATTTAAGTTTTATTTCTCAGTTTGTGAAAAATCATGCTCAAAATGGTATTTTCTCTAGCACAATGCCACTGCAATGAAAGACATGGTGGGTGGTCTTAAACTGTAAGTTTCATAAAGAATTCTCTGACTGCACGTTAGTCTTCTACTAACAAAGAGCAGTAACTAGAGCCACAGGTTACCATAAATTCTTGTCACTTAATTAATGATATTTTGTTAATGTCTTTATTGATTAAGACCCTTTACAATGTTTTGTTTTAAAGAATGTAGTACCTGGAGTGAGATTTTAGTTTTAATTTTTATCTATATAACTTTTTTTTAAGAACACGGTTATTATATTTTTCCCTCTTTCTTTTCCTTCCTCAAAACCTTCACACATACCCCCCCTTATATCTTTCAGATCCATGACGTCTTTTTCTTTAATTGATGCTGTTGTTGTTTGGTGGTGGTGGTGGTGGTGGTGGTGGTCATGGTGGTGGTGGTGGTGATGGTGGTGGTGGTGGTGGTGGTGGTGATGGTGGTGGTGGTTGTGTGTGTGTTCTTAAACTTATAGTATACCCTGCTCAGTCTGTATAATGTTACTTGTCTGAACGTTTTTGGGCTGACCTTTTGGTTTTGGATAATCAATTAGTGTGCCCTTCCCTGGAGAAGACTATTTATCCCGTTCTTCAAGAGAGCTTCCAAAGGAAGGAAGCAGCCAGAAGTCCTACTCAGCTATGACACCTATGAACAACGATGTCCAGATCTAGAGGAACAGAGCATTTGCTATGAGATTGTGTCTTCTCAGAATGTCAGAAGCGTGTTACACCATAAGCTTCTCAGAATGTCAGAAGTCACACCAAAGTGACAGCCTAAGTATGAACTGAACAAAGAAAACAATAGACATGCTAATGTTTACAGGGGGAAACCCTAAGAGACGTCAATTCTAGACAAAGAACTACATGCAACCAAGTCATCCCAAGAGTAGAAAAGAAGTCTTCCCCAGAGAAGAGCACACCAATCAGAGTGAGACTGTAACCAGGGCTTCAACCTTGTGAGATTACTTTTGCATCTCCAGTTCATGTTCGAAATTACAGTCAGGACTTGATACTTCTGCTATCCTTAGAACACTGTTGTGCATTTTGATTGAGATATAAAACTAAAGGTAACATGTAGATAAGCATTTTGAACAAAAACATGGAAGCTATTAGGATAAGAGTATCAAATCTCTAAGTCCAACAAAACAACAGCAACAGAAAGGTCCATGGAAAGATGATTCCTGACATGGAAGTAAAAGTAGGCTTGTGAGAAGAGTTAAGCAAGTCTAAGAAGCTGATGTCCTACAAGGCAAGAAAGCAGCAGGTCTAAAAACAGAATAACAAAACCCACACAGATTTAAAACAGAAAATGCAAGTTGGGTTGAGCACAGAGGAGAAAGGATGTCTGAAGACCAGACAGGAATTTAGGATTTAAATTCAAACATTACAGAGAGGTCTGTCTTTTCGTTAACTGTCTTAGTTTGCTTCTTTCTTTTCTTTTTATTTGGCTTCTTGTTTATTTGCTTTACAACACATTTTTGGGAAGCTATGAGAAACTATAATACTTTTTTAGATATATTTTTTTTCTGGAATCTGGTTTCCCATTTACAAAAGCACAAATGAAAGATGTGATTGATCTCTTCTTGCAATAAAAAACCCAGAAGTCTGGTGTTTTAGGCAGGAAGAAGGTTGGGAAGGATTAAATAAGTTCTGGCTTCAGAGCTGAACTGATGGGGATTTCAACCCCAGAAACAGATATAGAAGGAGTATATTTTATAAGTATACTTTTTTGATTCAGAAATGTTAGGTTTAGACAAATTCAGGGATGGAGGACTGGATTATATGGTAGAACTACTTTTTAATATTCTGACAAACTTTCATATTCATTTCCATAGTAGATGCTGAAATTTACACTCACAATGGAAATGCATAAGGATTTCTTATTGTTTATCACAGCACTTTCACTCTAGCTAAGTTACGGAATCAATCAATCAGCAGGAGATTGGTTAAGAAAATGTGTAATGCTACAATCCACAGACCCAAAGAAACTAAGTAACAAGGAGAGCTCAAGAAATGATGCTTAAATCCCTCTAATAAGGGAAATAAAATAGACATTGGAAGTGGATGGAGAGAGGGATCCAGACAGGAACCTAACACCACTGCCATCCGAGAAGCTTTATCCAGCAGAAAATGGAAACAGATGCAGAGACCCACAACCAAACATTAGGCAAAAATCAGGGAGTCTTGAGAAAGAGTCAGGGGAAGGTTTGAGAGAGCTGGAGAGATCAAGAACACCACAAGAAGACCCACATAGCCAATTAACTAGTATAATAGGGGGGCTCCTATTATAGGAGACATACAGACAGAACCACCAACCAAAGAACATGCAAGGATGGTCCTAAACCCACTATGCATATAAAGCTGATGGGCTGTTTGGTCTACAAGTGGATACCCTAACAACTGGAGCAGGGACTATCTTTGACTTGGATGCTATTGACTCCTTCTGGATCCCATTTTCCTAGCAGAACTGCCTTGTCTTACCTCAGTGGAAGAGGAAGCAGTTAGTCCTGATGTGATTTGATGTGACAGAGTAGGATGGTACTGGGTAGGTGGGGGCAGTATGGGAGAAGTGAGTGGGAAGGTGGGATTGGGAGGAGAGAGGGGATGGTGATAAAAATGTAAAATAAATAAATTAATTCATAAAAAGACAATATGGTGTATACATATGCAATAAAATGTTTTCAGTCAATAAAGAAGAATTTAGTTATGAAGTTATACATTAGGAAGAAAATGTATGCAATTGGAGGTAGTTATATTAAGCAAATTGAATCAGTCTCAGTAACACAAATATTGCCCATAATTTGCAAGTCCTACATTTCTGTAGATACATAAAGCTTATGTACAGAAGACAAAAAGGAAGAAATGGAACTTTCCAGGGAATGAGGACTGACAGGAGTGGGGGAATGAGAAAACGGGGTAGGAGCAGAGTATGAGAGTGAAGTGTGATCAGAGTACAATATAAATTCCCACGAAAATGATTTTATTCAACCAATATAATAAAAAATAGTGTTAGGTTTAAAGAATCTACAACCCTGTCAAGTATACTTATCTCTATTTGGACATCTGTACCGGAGAGTACAATGGAATGTCATTTCTATCATTTCCATCCACACCTTCCTCCCCAATACACTATGGACTTTGTTGCTCTGTAATGGTGGCTTCCTGAACTTTGATTCAACCTGGCCTGAGTGATATGAGTACAATAGCATAAGCAGACATGGAAAGCATACATATAAATCCTTTGGTGTCCTATTCCCCTCCTATCACAAGAGCAGAACGTGACTATGTCATTTAATATGCTATCAAGGAGGATATGATTTCTAAGGGATGTTGGAAGCATGCTAGTGTCTCAGGCTACAGTATCTCAGGTCAAGAAAAACACTCCTGATGCTGAGACATGTAGATGAATCCAATCAAGACCAGCAGAGTTTGTAGCTAATTTGTAGAATATTTTCAGAAATAGATACTTATATACTGCTGAGGTTTTGAGTATATTTGGCACATGACAGCAGCAAGGAGTAGTCACCATCATGTGCCTCATGATGGTTTTTGCAAGTTAAAGTTAGATGCATAAGAATGGTGGTAGATTGGTATGATTCTACAAGGCCCTGGGATATACTGCAGGACAATGTGAGAAAGTTATTCTAATAAGAGACAGAAAGAGTACGGATCTGAATGGGAGGTGATGTTAGAAGAACTGGGTAGTGAGAGGGGAATCCATAATCAGAATAAATTGTATGAAAAAAAACTATTTTCCATTAAAGAAAAAATAAACCACCCACTTTTTAATTTATTTTTTATAATTTCTTCAAGTTACATATCAATCAAAATCTCCTCCCTACACCCCCTCCAGTCCCACCCTCCCACCCTCTTCCCCCTCAATCCCCCATTCTATTCCCTTTTTTTTAAGTTTAAGGTATATCTTTTTCCTCCCAACAGCTCCCCCTTTCAGTTCAACAAATGGCTCTTTCTCTTAAAACAATAAATACAATACAAAACTAAAAGAAATAAATAGGCCACAATTATGAGAGTTATATGGCTTAGCATACATTCCCAATGTCCAGTCCATATGTATTTGGTATCTGACTTTAACATTCTACTATCTCACCATCTCCTTGAGTTTAAAGTTCTATATCTACTTGGAGTAGAATAGGGGGTGCTGTCAGGCGCTGATATGTCTCGATATCAAAAAAAAATCTTGATTTAAGATAACATCTTTGAATGCCATATTCTGCAGATCTCTAGGGGTTTTTGAAGATGCCCTATCCATCTCTTGTATTTAGATAAGCAAATGTTGCTTGTCTCTTAGCAACTTGATTACTGGGTAGTTTAGAGAATATCTGTGATAGACTGTCATAGTAGCTAACAAAGTGACATGTTTGCATGACTAGGAGTTTGTTTTAACTATCCTAGACCGTTTTAGACGGTTGGTATCAAGAGGTCAGAGCTTCACATTTTATTTTTAAGTATCTCTAGGTATGATACCATTGGGAAGCATTACCTTTAAATTTGTATCAATATACAAAGATCTATTCAATTGTGGTTAAATATACTCTTAATTATGTATCAATATACCAAGATCAATGCCTATGTAGCCCAATATAATCTTAATATTACATCCATATGCAAGGGTCAATACCATTGTGGCCAACTATAATCTTAATTTTGTATCAATATACAAAGATCAATACCGATGTAATCCAATACAATCTTATTTTTGCACAATAAACAATGGTCAATACATAGAAGATAAGCATCAAAGAACCTCCACTATAAGATGGTTGAATTAGTGGCAAACCTTTCTCTTGGCATGGAAAAACCCCTTGCACCAACTGCAGACAGACTGCTGTCCAAAAAGGACAAAACTTGGTAGCAGGGAAGTCGACAGCCTAACTCTGCCAAGATAGGGTAGGTAAGTCCTTCATAATCCCTGCTCTACAACAAATGTCTGTCAGAGAAACAGGACCCAAAGGCTGAAGATTGATGCTGGAATGTATGGAGAGAAAATGGGAACTGTCCAGGCAGTCAGTGGTATGTTCTTTCTTAGTTTTGGAAGCTGCAGGCCCTGCACTTCCTATATAAGCAAATATATTTATCCCTCTCAGGTCTCTGAGGTGGTTGAAGAGTAGACAGCTAGAGTCTCATAGTTAAATTTTGAACTGTTTAAGAATCAAGAGGGTGTTATAGATCTAAGAAGATACTCTTAAAAGTGTGTTGCAAGATAATATGAATGTTGAGTCACATATAGACCTTTAAACACATGGAGTTGGTTAGATAGTAGAATGTTAAAGTCAGGGGCCAAATATGTATAAACTGGACATTGGGAAGGTATACTGGGCCATTTAACTCTCATAAATGTGGCATATTTATATCTATTGTTTTGTATAATACTTACTGTTATAAGAGAAGGAACCATCTGTTGGACTGAAAGGGGAAACTTCTGGGGGGAAGAGGGTGAAAGGGTGGGATAGGAAGGGGGAATAGGGAGGGGTTTGTTACTGAGATGTAACTTGAAGAAAAAAAATAAAGTATTTATTAAAAAAATAAATAAATAAAGATCAATATCTACCTCAGCTTTGGTACTAACTTGCATCACAATTTTAAAAACATTTTCTTAGATCCAGAACACCCTCTTGATTCCTAAACAACTCAAAATTTAACGATGAGACTCTAGCTATCTATTCTTCAACCACCTCAGAGACCTGAGAGGAATAAATATATCTGATTATATAGGAAGTACAAGGCCCGCAGCTTCCAAAACTAAGAAATGACATATCAGTGGCTGCCTGGACAGTTCCCATTTTCTCTCCATACATTACAGCATCAATCTTCAGCTGTTTGGCCCCATTTCTCTGACAGACATTGATTGTAGATCAGGAATTATGAAGGACTTGCCTACCCTGTCTTGGCAGAGCTAGACTGTCGACTTACCTGCTTCCAAGTTTTGTCCTTTTTGGACAGCATTCTGTCTACAGTTGAAGCAAGGGGTTTTTCTTGCCAAGAGATAGGCTTGCTACTAATTCAATCATCTCCCACTGGAGATTCTTCAATGCTCAACCTCGAAGTAGAATAGGGGGTGCTGTCAGGACCTGACATGTCTCAATATCAAAAAATCTAAACATCTTTGAATGCCATATTCTGCAGATCTCTTGAGGTTTTTGAAGACGCTCTATTTATCTCTTATATTTAGATAAGCAAATGTTGCTTGTCTCTTAGCAACTTGATTTCTGATTAGCTTAGAAAATAACTAAAATAGACTGTCATAGAACCTAACAAAATGACAAGCTTGCATGACTATTAGTTTGCATTTCTTAATTATCCTAAACAGTTTATGACAATTGGTAGCAAAAGGCCGAAACTTCACATTTCATTTTTTGTTTTACCCCCTAACCCTTCCATCCTACTCCTCTGGAGTGGAGTGTCCCTACATAACAATCCCTCCCCCACTTCAGGGGTCATATGAGGGCCAAGAGCCTCCTCATACACTGGGGGCCTACAAGGCAGTACCACCAGTGAAAAGTATCTCATTGCCAGGGAGAGAAAACTAAAAAACAAACAAACAAATAAAAAAAAAAGAAAAAGCCTATATCCATGTTCCCTTTGGTGTGTTGATTGTAGTATCAATATCCTGTACTATATAGCTAAAATCCTAATGTAAGTGAATAGATGCCATGTACATCCTTCTGAGTCTGGGTTAGTCCACTCAGGATGAGCTTCTCTAGTTCCATCCACTTGGCTGCAAATTGCATAATTTCATTGTTTCTAATAGCTGAGTAATATTCCATTGTGTAGATGTACCACAGTTTTTTAATCCATTCTTTGGTTGAGGGACATGTGGGTTGTTTCCAGTTTCTAGCTATTACAAATAAGGCTGCTATGAACATAGATGAGGAAACTTCCTGATGATTCCATGAGGAGTCATTTGCGTGTGTACTCACAAGTTGTATGGCTGGGTCCTGAGGCAAAGCTATTCCAAGTTTTCTACGATATCGCCATACTGACCTCCATAGTGGTTGCACAAGCCTGCACTCCCACCGGCAATGGAAGAGGGTTCCCCTTTCTCCACACCCATGCCAGTATGTGCTGTCATTTGAGCCTTTGATCTTAGCCATTCTGACAGGTGTGAGATGGAATCTCAGAGTTGTCTTGAGTTGCATTTCTCTGATGATTAAGGATGTTGAGCATTTCTTCAAGTGTCTATCAGCCATTAGGGATTCCACCTTTGTGAATTGTCTATTTAGCTCCATCCCCCATTTTTTGATTGGATTATTTGGTTTCTTAGCATTTAATTTCTTGAGTTCTTTGTAGATTTTGGATATTTGCCCTCTATCAGATGTGGGGTTGGTGAAGATTTTTTCCCAGTCTGTAGACTGCCGTTTTGTTTGAATGACAGTGAGTGTCTTTTGCCTTACAGAAGTTTTTCAGTTTCATGAGGTCCCATTTATTGATTGTTGGTCTCAGATCCTGTGCTGTTGGTGTTCTGTTCAGGAAGTTGACACCTATGCCGATGAGTTCCCCACTTTCTCTTCTAATAGATTTAGTGTGTCAGGCCTTATGTTAAGATCTTTGATCCAATTGGATTTAAGTTTTGTACAAGGTGATAAGTACGGGTCTCATTTCATTCTTTTACAAGTGGACATCCAGTTGGACCAGCACCATTTGTTGAAGATGCTGTCCTTCTTCCATTGTGCCGTTTTGCCTTCTTTGTCAAATATTAGGTGGCCATAGGTGTGTGGGTCCATTTCTGGGTCTTCAATTTGATTCCATTGATCTACTGGTCTGTTTTTATACCAATACCATGCTGTTTTTACTACTATTGCCCTGTAGTACAGCTTGAAATCTGGGATGGTGATACCTCCAGATGATTTTTTTAATTGTAGAGGATTGATTTAGCTATTCTGGGTTTTTTGTTGTTCCATATGAAATTGAGAATAGCTCTTTCCATGACTATAAAGAATTGTGTTGGTATTTTGATAAGAATTGCATTGAATCTATATATTGCTTTTGGTAGGATAGCCAACTTGGATGACAGTGATGACATTTGCCAGTATCAACCACTCACTTCTTATATTACTTATCATCTCTTCAGAAAATAAGTGGCCCCAGTAAGAAGACAGTTTGTAAAAAATAATTTGAAAAGATATAGTCAGGACTAAAGGAACCATCAGGGTAAATTGCAGCATCTATGGAAGAACAATGACAGGGAAGCCACCTGGCTCAAAGTCCAAAGAAAATACTACATCCTAGAAGCACACTAGGAGGAAGAAGCTGTGATTCCAGCCTGGGACAACTGTCAAAGGTGGAACATTTCCATTTTTTAAATATTTTTCTATAAACTGAGACAGCATGAAGAATTCATTTGATGATTGGGGGACACACATTGAATTAGAAAATGTCAAAAACATTGACTAGAAGAGGCCACACATCTCCTCCATGTGATTCTTGTATTTGTCTACATGAAAAATATGAGCCCTAATAAAGTCACCATTTGATCATCAAATGTTAACAGTTCAGTTAAATTGACACCTTGAAATAATAAACTACGAGATTTCACCTTCGTGGAAGACTGTAATGAAGAAGAGACAGCATAATATATACCTCTGTCCTTAGACAATTTTGAAATGATACTTAATATGTGTGTGTGTGTATGTGTGTGTGATGGAGTAGGATACATGTTTGTGCCACAGTTGGTGACAACTTTTGAAAATCAGTGTTGTTCTTACACCACGGGGTTCCCAGGGATCAAACCCAGATCCTCAGGTTTGGCAGCAAGTATCTTTCTGATAAGTCATTTCACAGACCTGTTCATCTTTGCCATTTATCCAATTAAATGATAATTGATAATAGCTATAAATTGAAATCATAGTTCATTTGGAAAAAGTATACATGAAGCAGACAAAATCTCCATGCTATTGATGTTCTCCATTTGAACAGTGAGTCTAAGTCCATGTTCTACAGACAGTAAGAAGAACTTTAAATTGTGCCCCTGGGAAATATGAGTACATAAGTATTCATATTTATAGTAATTGAATCTCAAGAAAATAATTATATAAATTTCAAACTTCCTTGATTTATCTATATCCATATATGTATATCTTTCTATCTATACATAGAAAGAAAAAGAAGAGAGAGAAATAATGAGATTTCAATTCATCATGTTTAAATGTTAGTATGCCATGAATCTTAAAGAGAACAATAAGAGAAGTCTTATTATCAATCCAATATAAATAATTTCAAAATAATAATTCTGCCACCTCTCCCATTTTGTCTTGTTTTAAAGATGGTATAAGAAATGGGTCTTCCTGTTTCCTATAACAATAAAGGTTACAAGTTATGACAGTTTCATCTTCAAAGCCTTTTATAAACGACCGCGAATATTGCCTTAGCATTAATTTAATCTGCAGAAGCACCCACTGGAGAACAGCCATTACTCCTGATTTATGTCTATTTTATTAGCTCCAGTTACCCGAGCAGATACAGCAAGCTTTGAAACCAGCCTTCCCAAGCCTTGTAAACTGTTAGTATAAACTCAATTTATCTGTTGGCATAAACTTGGTGTCCGCTCTCCTTGGGAAGTCTTAATTTAATGAACCACAGTATCTGAAGTGAAGAGAAAGCAGTTTATAGATACCAGTTCATCAGATCTCAGGCCCCTCGGAGAGCTTCATGCCTGTACAAACTATGGGCTGTTTTCATTGAGGGAACTAAACTGTTTTCACATAGGAACCATGCACAAGTAAAAAAAAAAAAAAATAGTCATACAGAATGCGTAGTCATTTCTGATATTGTCCATAGCCTGTCCTGCAGTTTATTCTGTTTCTCTCTTCACAACAAATAAGAACAAAACAACGTATACAGCAATAGCTCTATGGAGTGGCTCTTCTCCTGACACTTCTCTTTCAGATGCACACTAAAGCTTCAGGTTTTGATCTTGGGGTAACTATGTTCAAATTCTTCAAGCTCTACCTTTACAATGCTGCATGAAAGTCTGTAAACATTGCATACTACTTACTAATATCACTGAAAAGTGAATTTATCTAATACCTAGCACTTAGGAGTCCCTCAGTTGAAGCAGTCCTTAATAAATAATATTAGAATCATTTCATCCATCTTTATAAATGGGATACATTTCTTGAATGTATTACTTGTAATAATAGAAATTTAACTGATACTTCTTGGATAAAAAATGAAGTATAAGGAATATGCACATTACTTTTGCATATGCACCTCTGTGTTCTCTGTTTTCTACTAGACAACATCCATATATTGAAAAGACAGGGGACATTCTTGGATGTGACACACACACACACACACACATTCTTTGGATTTCTGTATCCTGAACCTTGATTGAGTTAGCCTAGAGATCACTATTAGTATCCTAACATGTTTTATCTGTCTGAAGGATTCTTCCCTCCTTCACTACACAAGCATTTCCAACCTCATCATGGTCTTACTGCTTGTGAGAGTTATTCCTACTCATGACCCGGAGTGAAAAATATCCAAGTTTTCTCCCCAGCATAGCCTATAGTGATTGTTACTCAACATGCCATGGAAGCAAAATATAATTCCCCTGTCAACCCAATTCTCCAGAAAATGCTTATTTCAAACTCTCAATCTCACCACACTCTGACCACCAGAACTCCACACTTGCTTTGTTTTTCATCAGATAGCCTTTCTGCATTGTCCATGGGCAAAATAACCTCCACAAACAAGAAACTTCTGACCATTTACCCCACCAAATCTACAAAGCTATAACCATTTTATATACTCCGTCCACCCATGACTATTCGCTTACCTTGCAGTAATTATTAATTCCTCAGGATGATTCCTGAAATGCTTGACAAATCTATGCCTTTTGATCTTTAGCTCCACAAGCCATTTTTTCTTAAAATAATGAATTGATTATCATGCCAAGGATATTATACCCAGAGAAGCTGTATTTTTCCTTAACAGGCTTTGGCTATGTCAGTACCACATATAGAAAGATAGAATCTGGCTGTAGTTTAAATGAACTTGAAAGAATATTGAAGAGAAATAATGTAAAAACACAGATCTTGTGAACTGGCTTCTACTGTCTTGGAGAACCTAGAGATATAGGCTTGGTGTATGGCATTCTTGCTGATCAAATAACATTTGAAAACCAGCTTGGAAGTTTGATTGACTCAGCACATTAGGTCTGCTTTAATCAGATTTCAGGAGGTATATTGTTCAACATTGTATCTATTGATAGTGACTAGAAGCCTATGTGCTATGTATGTTTCAATAAATAAGAATACTTGAGCTGAGAATCATCTTGAATCTGTGCAGACAAAACATGGTCTTAATAGTATTTCATCCTGAGAAATGTTGTTTGTTACAAGAAGTCTTATACAGGAAACATTTGAAAATGTTTTATTTGGGGCCTCGAAAGATGGATTAATGTTTATGTGTGCTTATGAAATGCTCTTCCAGAAGAGGTGAGTTGAGTTCCCATGTCAGGTGACTCATAACTTCTTGTAAGCCTGATTCCAGGGGATCTGTTATCTTATATTTTAGTTAGGGTTCCTATTGTTAAAAAAAAAAACACCATGACCAAAAAGCAAGTTAGGGAAAAAAAAGGTTTATTTGGCATATAATTCCATATTGCTGTTCATTATTAAAGGTAGTCAGGATAGGAACTCAAACAGGTCAGGATACTGGGGGAAAGGCTGATGCAAAATATATATGCATGAATATGTACTGAGACTGCCCTTTGCTGTTTACAATTTTTCACATTTCTTGACCATGTCGGCTCAGCAAAAATAAAATGGCAGGTCGAATAATTAACAGTACAAGCAGCTGAGACTAAGCTATGCAAATATTAGTCCTGACACGGATTTTATTTAATGTTGTAGAATAGTGTCCTGGGGAAACAAAAGTGTGCTCATGTGAGAAACTCTATTGACAAAACAGGACCAGGAAAGCAACAAAATTCAAAATGCAAAAGTCACTCTAGAAAACTGTGCACTTAGCATTCCAGCAATTCTGCTAAACACTCCACCATAAATCCAAATGTCTAGCTCTATAAAATTTCACCTTTCAGGATGCTTAGTTGGATAGCCAAAGCAAGAGGTAAGTGTGACTTGTGCTAGATGGGCAAAAAACTAGGCAGACTATATGAGCTAGGGATGGTTCTGCTTGTGTGTTTTTAAATTCTTCACCCTCTCTTGAAAACTCTCTAACACATGAGCACTCTATTCTGGTAACTCACTTTCAGTCAATCTCCTGCCCCTTTCTCAAGGTAGGACACATGTTTTGTTAAATAGTGCCTCCTAAGACTATGCTATATAATCCCCAACCATGGCTACCATCAAATGCAAACTTCCTTGTCACCAGGAGGTAAGTGAGCCAGACCATCATTCCTGGGTCAGTTAGCTTTTTGATGCTGTGACAAAATACATAAAAGAGGGAAAGAGGGATTATTTGATTTTAGCCCAGGGTCTTTGACTCTTTTGCTTCTGAGCCCAAGTGTGTGAGGCAGAGCACACACACTTGTGAGTCTCCATTTGGTGACTGTTGTCACAGTATGAGGAAATACACATAGAACTCTTGGGGCTATTCCCAGTGCACTATTATTTCCAGTAGAGTAAAGCCATGGCTGTCTTTAGCACAAATCTGATTTACTCTGATTGGCAAGGCCAGTTCTGACATGTAATCACCAACCTTCACAGTTGAGGAAGACTTCAGTACATAGAAGAATGTCACTTTGACATATGCAAATGACACACATGGGGTTATTATCTTGTGGACATATTATTATTATTAACATTGAACATATTCTCAATCTTCTTTAAATTTTGTAAAGTCTTGTACGAGGTCTTAATACATATTCTATATCAATTAAGGAACAGGATATGAAAGATTAATTACTTCTCCCAGGGTCATCAAGCTTATGAACAAAAGAAAACTCCAATACTTTAATAAACTGTATCACACATTGTTATCTAATTACTAGTGAAATATGTCTTAGATATTTAGTAATTTCATTTGGCAAGTTAGCTTCAATTGTTAAAATTTGAAAAATATTATCACTTTGCTTCATATGGAAAAATACTTTCAACTATTGTTTTAGCCAAAATCCCACAGACTAGTATTTCTTCATGAAAACCAAAAGATAAAAATGTGTCTTACAAGAGACTTTTCACAAATGGAAATAAAATTTGCTAGTCATACAAAGCCAACATTAGAATGTCATTAGCTTGGAAAGATGTGTGAACTACACAGTGAGATTTTTGATATGCATGTGCATATGAGTTATTGCAAAACACATATGTATGGGTGCAGAAGAGATGGTTCAGTTGTTAAGAGAACTGGCTGCTCTTGCACAGGTCCTGAGTTTGGTTCCCATCACCTACCTTGTAGCTCACAACCACCTGTAACTCCATTCACAGAGATCCAGCATGTTCTTCTAGACAATGTGCGCATTTCACGCACATGGTGCACTTACATGCATACAAACAAAGCATGCGTGCACATGAAATAAAAATAAATAAATATAAACATAAAATATGTATGTATGAATATTTATTTATACTTCACTATGCTGGCTTACAATTTTTCATTCTTTTGATCAGATTGGTTCAACAAAATAAAATAGTATGTCAAACAATAACACAACATAGCAAGATCCCATGTAAGATCATATTTTTATTGATGAAAATACATTCTTTTTTGTTTTTTTTTAAATTTATTTATTTATTGCTTCAGGCTACATCTCCATCATAGTGTCCTCTTTCCACCCCTCCCAGTCCCACCTCCCACCCTCTACCCCCCTAACCCTTCCATCCCATTCCTCTGGAGTGGAGTGTCCCTACATAATAGTCCCCTGCCCCAGTTCAGCAGTCATATGAGGGCTAAGAGCCTCCTCATACACTGGGGACCTACAAGGTGGCACCATTAGGGAAAAGTGTCTCATTGACAGGGAGAAAAAGAAAAAGTCTATGTCCATGTTCCCTTTGATGCGTTGGTTGTGGTATAGATATCATGTACTATATAGTTAAAATCTGACTATAAGTGAATAGATGCCATGTGCATCCTTCTGAGTCTGGGTTAGCTCACTCAGGACGAGCTTCTCTAGTTTCATCCATTTGGCTGCAAATTGCATAATTTCATTGTTTCTGATAGCTGAGTAGTATTCCATTGTGTAGATGTGCCAGTTTTTTAATCCATTCTTCAGTTGAGGGACATCTGGGTTGAAATAATCCAATCAAAAAAATGGGGAAAAGAGCTAAACAGAGAACTCACAAAGGAGGAATCCCTAAAGGCTGAGAGACACTTGAAGAAATGCTCAGCATCCTTAACCATCAGAGAAATGCAACTCAAGACGACTCTAAGATTCCATCTCACACCTGTCAGAATGACTAAGATCAAAAGCTCAAATGACAACACATACTGGTAAGGGTGTGGAGAAAGGGGAACCCTCCTCCATTGCTGGTGGGAGTACAGGCTTGTGCAACCACTATGGAGGTCAGTCTGGCGATAGAAAACTTGGAATAGCTCTGCCTTGGGACCCAGCCATACCACTTCTGGGTATACATCCAAATTATTCCTCACCGAATCACAAAGAATTTCCTCATCTTTGTTCATAGCAGCCTCATTTGTAATAGCTAGAAACTGGAAAATACATTCTTATATAGACTTTTAACAAACAGGAATAAATATTTCTAATCATTACATAAAGCTAAGTTTCAAGTTTATGTGTTAAGGAGCCATTAACCTTCCTGAGAAGCTCAAATCTTCTCACAGGTATGACTATCAGTCTGAGCACTTTTGAGTGTCTGGGTGTCACACATGTATGTAGACATTCATTGTATATGTAATATTAAATAGCATTTAGTCATTGATTAATCAATCAGTGCCTACATGTATATTATGTAAACCTTTCATACCTATGCCAAAGATAACAGCACATTACCAATTGTTCTATAGTCTCTTTAGTAGTCTAACTCTATATTAATGTCTGTTCATAGACAATGTTCTTTATTTTTCTAAAGCTGATACACAAATGAATATATTTGGGCATTTTATTATTCTCTTTTATAGAAATGAAAACAAAACAAAACTAATATTAAAATTAGATACCATCTCCTTTCTCTTTGCCTAAAGTCAACTTAAACTCTAATGCTTTGAGTTCAAGATCTACAAACTCCTGTTACAGAGCCATGTACCTTTGAGACTTCACTGTGGTGAGTTCACATGTTTGGTTTCTCTGTTTTTCGTTTTTGTTTTTTTGTTTTGTTTTGTTTTGTTTTGTTTTGATTTTTTGAGACAGGATTTCTCTGTGTAATATAGCTGTCCTGGACTCACTTTATAGACCAGGCTGACCTGGAACTCACAGAGATCAGCCTGCCTCTGCCTCCCAAGTGCTGGGATTAAAGGTGTGTGCCACCATGCCCGGCCGTTTCTCTGTTTGAGAAAAAGGTCTTTGAGGATATAGTTAAGACAATAATCTGAAGAAGTAATCATCCTTGATAGAGTAGGTCCTAGGTCTTATGACTGATACTTTTATAAGAAATGAACACATGGAGACAGGCCATGTGAAGGTCATGTGAAGACCAAGCCAGGGTTAAATTTATGCTTCCAGAAGCCAAGGTCTCCTGGAACCATGTTATAAAGGCTCCCTGATCATCCTTCCTGAAAATCTCCCAGGTGTGAGAAGTCGAGCAGCCCTGACATAAAATGTCACACTGTGGGTAGATGAATGGCTGGCACCATTTTGAGATTTTCAAGGCTGAATTCCTAAAGCGCAGGGTGCTGAAAAGCAAAGTGGGGACCTGCTTTGCTTACTCATTTGCAAACTCTCAGGTGACCCTGATCTGACCCATTGTTTTCAGGTCACCATTATTCAGATACAAATACAAAAGGTCAGGGACAACGATAGCCAGTCCTAATATTCTTTTAGCAACAAAGTTCAGCTTCCTGTTGAATCCTTGGACATTTTCTTCTACCTTTCTCTATTTTAGAAGTTTCACAAGTTCTCATGTAAGGTAACTTATGTAATGAAAGGTGTCCACAGTTTATGAGGGGTTTCTTGCCAGAGTAAGCAGAGTGTGTCTCAAGAATTAAGACAATTGTATTACGATGATAGCAGGAGTATAAATATCACAAAGGAATGGGAATGAGAGGCACTGTGAGACAAGCCTAGATGTTAGCTGCTAGGCATTGTTAGCATGAAATGCCCTGACCACAGGGGCACTTTTTATGAAATAACACTGATGTCCTGGGAGTCTCTTGCTTGTTAAAGTCAAACTAAATTATGTGGATTTGCACTGATGTGTTTGAACTCAGAATCAGAGAATGTATAAGTAAGGGTTCTCCAGAGATACACATCACTTAAGGGAAAAAGAAACAGCTATTAAAGAAGTTGCTTGCACAACTCAGAGACTGATTTGTCTGAAGTCTGCAGGGAAAGTGGACAGGCTGGATGAAAACGTAGGTAACAACTGCACTGTCATGAGTTTGTTCTCTCCAGCAGAGCAGGATCAACACAGGTATAATTTTGATTATGTAAATAATAATAATTATTATTATTACCTTGTATTGCTCTTGTTGAGAATTCTGATTTTTTTTTTTTTTATCCACTTAAGGCAATGGTTCGGAAACTTCCTAATGCTACAACCCTTTAATACAGTTCCTCATGCTATGGTGATGCCCAACCATAAAATTATTTTGCTACTACTTCATCATTGCATTTCTACTATTGTTATTAATCGTAACATAAATAGATGATATGAGGGATATTTGATATGTGACCCCTAAAGGGGTGGCGACCCACAAGTTGAGAACTGCAGACTTAAGGTATCTAGTTTTCAAATGAGTCCCCTACATCCTATAAATAATAATCAACTTCTCTCTCTCTTCATTGATTACAATATTATTTACATCTAAATTACACATCCCTGTGTATATTTACTTTTATGTTGCTGTCATAAAATACCATGACCTAACAACTCATGGAAGAAAGTTTATTTTGGCTTATGGTTCCAGAGGTAAGACTCTTACCAGATATAAGAGTTCATCATGACTGTGGGGCATGGTAGCAGGGAAGGGAGCTGAATTCTCATAGCCTCAAACACAAGTACAAAGGAGAATGCAAACAGAAAATGATGCTTTATGCTCTCAAAGCCCACTCCCAGTGACACACTTCCTCCAGCAAGGGCTCAGCTCTTCAACTCCCCCAAAGACTTCTGTAACTTGGGATCAAATATTCAAATTCCTGAGGCAGTAAGGACAATTCTCATTTAAGCCAACAGCCACAGCAGCACAAAAGTTTGTGTTTGGATTAAAAAAAAAAACAAAAAAAAAAACTGGAGATTGCAGTCCCAATGAGTCAGTATGTAACAACAGCCACGACCATGAACAACGGCAGCCTTGTCCCTCAATAAAAAAAGCAGCATAGAATCTGGGCTCTGAGAAAATGAGGTAAAAGCTTGGTTTTGACATTGACAAATTAAAAAAAAAAGATATTTTTATTCAGATGAGCTTCTTTTTTTTTCTTTATATAAGTACTTTATTTTTTTTCTTCAAATTACATCTCAGTCACAAACCCTTCCCTATTTCCCCTTCCTGTCCCACACTTCCACCCTCTTCCCCCCCCCCAACAGCTTCCCTTTTCAATCCAACAAATGGTTCTTTCTCTTATAACAGTAAATTCTATACAAAACAGCAGAATTAAATATGCCACATTTATGAGAGTTAAATGGCCCAGTATACCTTCCCAATGTCTAGTTCATACATATTTGGCCCCTGACTTTAACCTTCTACCTTCTAACCATCTCCATGAGTTTAAAGTTCTATAACTGACTTAGCTTTCATACTAACTTGCACCACTATTATAAATATCTTCTTAGATCTAGAATGCCCTCTTGATTCCTAAACAACTCAAAATTTAGCTATGAGACTCAAGCTGTCTATTCCTCAACCACCTCAGAGAGGTGGGAAGGATAAATATATCTGATTATATAGGAAGTGCAGGGCCTGCAGCTTCCAATACTAAGAAATGACAAACCAGTGACTACCTGGACAGTTCCCATTTTCTCTCCATACATTCCAGCATCAGTCTTCAGCCTTTTGGTCCTGTTTCTCTGACAGACATTTATTGTAGAGCAGGGATTATGAAGGAATTACCTACCCTGTCTTGGCAGAGCTAGGCTGTCAACTTCCCTGCTACCAAGTTTTGTCCTTTTTGGACAGCAGTCTGTCTGCAGTTGAAGCAAGGAGTTTTTACCTGCCAAGAGATAGGCTTGCCACTAATTCAACCATCTCACACTGGAGATTCTTCGATGCTTATCTTCTACTTGGAGTAGAATAGGGGGTGCTCTCAGGAGCTGATATGTCATGATATCAAAAAAAAATCTTAATTTAAGACCACATCTTTGAATGCATATTCTGCAGATCTCTTGGGGTTTTTGAAGATGCCCTATCTATCTCTTGTATTTAGATAAGCAAATGTTGCTTGTCTCTTAACAACTTGATTATTGAGTAGTTTAGAGAATATCTGTGATAGACTGTCATAATAGCTAACAAGGTGACATGCATGCATGACTAGGAGTTTGTTTTTCTTAACTATCCTAAACAGTTGTTCTTTGTTTTTGTGGGTTTGTGTGTCTGTTGGTCTTTTTTTTAGCTTTCCCACTGTAGCAAGGAGACATCTTTCACTGGCAGTACTGCCTCGTAGGCCCCCGGTGTATGAAGAGGCTCTTGGCCCTCATATGACTCCTGATCTGTGGTGAGAGACTGTTATTCAGGGACACTCCACCCCAGAGGATCAAGACGGAAGGGTCAGGGGGTAGAGCATGGGAGGGTGGGGCTGGGAAGCGGGAAAAGAGGACAATATGTTAAGGATGTAACCTGCAGCAACAAACAAATAAATTTATTAATTAAAAAAAGCAGGTAACAACGTTAAAACACTGTAAATAAAATAAAGGATACAGCTGTTCAACCTGGTTTTATAAACCTCCAAGTGTCGAAAAAACGTAGAGCTAAGGTAAAATACAGGAGAAATGTGGTGTTAACCCATGCCTTTAACTTCAGCAGAGACGGGAGGAGCACCATAGAGTTAGTGGACTTATAAAGTCTAGAGTTACACGGAACAGGGTGGTGAGGGTACACACCCTTAATCCCATCATTCAAGAAGAGTACACCCTTAACCCCAACACACTAGAGACAGAAACAGGCAGATCTCAGAGCTCAAGGTCAGCCTGATACAAAACAAACTCTAAATAGAGAAAAACTTCGATCCAGGAGTGCTGGAACACATCTTTAATCCCTTCAGATGGGAACCACAGGTCTCTGATCCCAATAATTAGAATGCAGAGACACACACATAGGATTTGGAAGGACCTAAGTTTAAAAGCTACTTACAAAAGGCCCACTCAATACAAACAAATTGTCCTTCGAGATCTCAAAATATATACCCTAAAGCTGGTTTAGCTCCAAAATAACAAAATAATTTCTTCTTTAAACCAGATTGAAAGATAACACTTTATATATTGTCAAAAAACCAAATTTGCTTCAGGAGAAATATTACCTACCCCCCCCCAAAAAAAGAGGGTGATTCTCCCTGAGTGAGGATTAGGGCAGGGCTCTGTTCTTATCTTTCCAGGAGAATCAAAGCATCCATTCAAGGAACCCAGGGACAACTGGACAACGGAAACCTCAGCAGGAAACAGAATCAGACACCAAAAGAAGACGAGTGACCCAGATGATTCAGCCTGACAGACTCCCTCAATAGCTGTCTCCATCTAAAGCCTACAACCACAACAACTCAATATCGCTAAGACCGTTCTGCTAAGACCATTCAGCTCTACACAATGCCCCAGCCAGAACCTCAGTAAAGCCTGGAAGTTCAGCTTCTGCCTACAAACTCCTTAGGACATCTAAACAGCTGAGAACACAAGGACTGAACATAAAAGGATTGTACTAACATTTTTAACCATTTTTCCATTTTGGTTCAGGCCCCAAAAAGGTTTACTATGACCCAAATCAGCAGGAAGTCATTTTAAGAGAGCGATGTCCCATACCCAGAGGGTGGGGAGGGTGTTTCTCCGCCCTGCCCCCTTTTTGGTTATTTGAAGGACAACTGAAAACTCTGTTATTTAGGGGAAGAGATTACAAGTTGTTAAATGGTCCTGTTTAATGGGTTTTTATTGGGAGGTTAGACCCAGGGTATTCCTTCTTTCCCTTTTCTGTATCCTTCTTTCTCTCCTATGTAGGAATGCATGGACATGAGAAAAATGAGACATAGACATAGCACAGGAAGGACCAAGAAGAAGGGTCAGATTTTTGAATATGCCCTTGTACCTTTGTATATTGATACAAAATTAGTAGTATATTTGGCTAAAGTGGTATTGACCATTGTTTATTGTGCAAAAATAAGATTGTGTTGGACTATGTCGGTATTGATATTTGTATATTGATACAAAATTAAGATTATAGTTGGCCACAATGGTATTGACCCTTGTATATGCATGCAATATTAAGATTATATTGGGCCACATAGGCATTGATCTTTGTATATTGATACAAAATTAAGAGTATATTTAGCCACATTTGAATAGATCTTTGCATATTGATACAAAATTAAAGGTAACGCTTCCTAATGGCATTGTACCTAGAGATACTTAAAAATGAAATGTGAAGCTCTGGCCTCTTGATACCGTCTTAAACTGTTTAGGACAGATGAGCTTCTTATTGTCTCTGGACTTCACGTTTCTTATTGGTTAGATGGAATGTTATAAAGAGTACAGGAGATGATGTCCAGGGTTTTACTAGCAGAGTGGAAGCCTGCTTTAAATGTAGCAATTGCTATTCATTTCTAAAATGTGTTTTCCAATCTGTCTAAACAGATTTCTTGTTCTCCCATAACATAATGCTTGACATTGGATTATATGACATTCATAATCTATCCTAGTTTATTCTCACTGTTTTCTTTCCTCTGTTGCATTCATTCAGCAATCCATGTTTGTCTATTCATTCTCTCATCCATGTAGAAAGCATAGTACATAATACTAACTACAATCAGTGATTGTTTGAGGAAAAGAATGCTATTTAATGCATTTTTATTCATTTTTTCATAGAATATATTTTGATTATATTGTTTCCTATTCTCCAACTCCAATTCTCTTCATCTCCCTTCCTACTCAACTTCATGTTATCATATACTCTTCTCCCTCTGTCTGTCTCTCTCTCTCTCACACACACACACATACACAACACTAGTGAAAACCAAAAAAAAAAAAACTAGATCTACAGGGCCTCAAACCACACAAAATCCCAGCACTGAGAAAGGGAAGTAATACAAAGTCTCATCCCAACCAAGACGCCATCTACAAGCCTTACCTGATAGTCAAGGTCAAAACCAGTTTTCTCCAATGTAGTGTCACTATGTATATCAACCATACCACAGGGCAGTCTCCATGCCCAGGAGTAGCGGGCCAAACCAAAACAAACTCCTTGGTTTTTGCTTGTTTGGTTTATTGGTTTTTGTGTGAGTGTGTGGTTGTTGTTTTTTACATGTGCCTATAGGTATGCATGCATGCAGAGGTCAAGGGGCAAAGCCTGGCCTTCCTCAATCTTCAGGTTCAGCAGGAAGGGGCAGGAATCCACAAACCACCCCTCCAATCCATGACTATTGACAGGATCAGTACAGGCAGTCACAACTACTATAAGATTATATTTGCAATGGCTGTGTCATTCCCAGAGGCAGTATTTCACAACGCTTGTCCCTGTCTTCTGCATATTACATTGCTTCTGTATCCTTTTTTTCTATACTTGAATTTTCCTCAATCACTATTCATCTTCTTTTTTTACTTTTCACTTTTTATTAATCCATTCTTTTTCAATTGCAGACATGTGTAGAAAGTGTTCAGATTACTGTCTCCCTATACCTTCTTTTGTCTTCTCCTTACTGCTGTCATACCCTCTTCCATTCTCCTTATAAATCCCTTTATAATATTCAGTTTTTGTGGTTTGGTTTCTATTGTATCCCACTGAGTTTAACTAGGGAAATCCAGTTTACAGTGCATTTTAAATTACTTTGGTGAGGCCTGGTGAGGGCTGACCATGAGTACACAACGGAGATAATGATTACTCCTCCCTCCCAGAATCCATCAGTAGTCATCAGTTCAGTGGGAAGTGGCAGGAATCCACAAACCACCCCTCCAATCCATGACTATTGACAGGGTCAGTACAGACAGTCACAACTACTGTGAGATTGTGTTTGCAATGGCTGTGCCATTCTCGGAGGCAGTATTTTACAACCTATCTTCTACATATTACATTGTTTCTGTACCCTTTTTTTCTATACCTGAAGGAGTGATATACATATTCCTTTTAGGAATGAGAGTTCAACTTACTGTTAATACCTCCAGCAGTCTTGGGCCTCTGACTCACCAGCTAGTCTTAAGAGTAAGAGGAATATTTATCTATGGATATTAATATAAATATTTAGAACATAGTTTGATGCAATGTCATTTTAGCAAACTGTCTATATACTCTTTTGTATAGTAGTAAGTTCTTTGTGGGGCCTGTGACTTCCCAAGCTATGTAAAAAAAATATGACTAATTACATTGTTTAACCAGTATTTATATTATTGTTAATTGGTTTGGCGGTTGTTAATTCTCATCCAGATGTTATAAATGAGCACACAGAGACACAGGATGGATTTTACAAGCCTAGGCCTGGATGGAGCAATCTTGGCCCAACTAAGCTAGCTCATAATTCTATTTCCCAAATATGACCCCATATATACATACGTCCCCTTGGACTGCCACTCTCCACAATATGCCGATGTTCCTGGCCATGTGGAATGAGGTTCTGTTTTCTAAGCCATGGCGTGTGTTGTCTTCTTCCAACGAGACAGCAGTTGGCTATCCCCTAAGAGTCATGCCAGACCATTGTGCCAGTGGGCACATCTTGCCTGGCAGTTTGATATTGTAGTTTATAGGGCTCATAATAGGGGTAATACCATTGATGTCCCCCACCCACCTCAGGATCTGGAGTAGAATTTTTAGGATTTATGAAAGCTAGTCTCATCATGCATCCATGGTATGTGGTGTCATAAGAAATAGGATATTATTTCTAGATCTGTCCATATACTCTCTTGAGATGGGGTTTATCACTCAACCTTGAGTTCAGTGATTTGACTAGGCTTCCTGGACAAATGGCTCCAAGGATCTGCTGGTTTGTGCCACCCACCCTGCCCTTGGGTTGCAGATGTGCACTGCTCATCTTTAGGGATTTGTTTTTGTATGATTTTACCAACTGATCTGTCTCCCCAGCCCCCTGACTAAGAACCTAATGACAGAAGAGAGTTTCTTATCCATAGCCACTTATGTGCGTGATTCTAAGCTCAGCCATGACTTGTTCTGTGTGAAAACACTGAACGCTTGCATACCGAGTAGGGGAGCACTATAAAGGCAGGTGGGTTGACCTTGCCAATCAGTTGATTTTGTGATTACCTTAGCATGGCAAGTATAGTAACAGAGGTCCTTGTAAGTGGAGGGGGGAGAAGAAAATAGAGAACAATCCATGAAGGCTCACATGTACTGCTGTTTGTGACAATGGAAGAATGCAGCCCCAAGCCAGGGTGGCTTCAAGAAACTGGAGAAACCAAGAAAACATGCCCCCCCCCACTTCAGACAGTGGGAGAGAACACAGCATCGTAGACACTTAGATTCTATGTCAGTAATACCTAGATGGGACATGTAACTGAACAGAGTGCTACTACATTTGTGTTATTTTGGGCCTTTACATTTGTGACATTTTATTAAAGCATCAGTAGCAAAATATACCACGTATTAACATAAGCACCATCTTTAAAAGAAAAAGAAGTTCATACACATGTACCTCCAAGACTTAAAAATCACTTTTGCATCTGTTATATAATTTGACATTCAGTCTACCCATCATGACGGGAAGACCCGCTTCTGAGAACTGTGAAGACATTCCAGTGGGTGAATGCTAACCAGGAGAGAAGCTCTATCTGCAAATGTTGGCTTTGCAATTAGCACCTAGAAAAGACTCAATCTGTATTTGCTGTGGATTAAAACCAACCATCTATAAAGTTATACAGTGTTCACCACCACAGCCAACCTCTGTATCTTCCTGTTGCCCCTGTCACTGTACTTGCAGCATCCCACTTTTCCCCACTTCTCTAACCTTCCTAATCTGGATTGATGCCTCAAGGAGGCCTCAGCACTGCCCCCTCCCTCCAGAATCTGCAGGCCATGGGGGAACCACAAATGTCACCTTTCTAAAATAGCATCCTATCTGGGCTCTCACTGCGTGACACTGCAGGACCAGAGAGCTAGAATGCACAGTGTGCTTCTCCTCTTATCTTTTTTCTCCTAAATCACGCAAATTGCAGAGCCATGTGATGCTACTTCAGAGTCCACTTAGCTTAATTGAATGGAATGTGATTTCTGTGAAGCACACGTGGCAACCTAGGCAGTTTATTATCTGATTTGAGGCAGCAGTCTCTAAGTGAGGTGCTGCTGAACACATTTTCATAGATTGCACTAGGGAAAAGGCCCAGGATGAGAGAGAAAGGTGGACATTCTATGGGCTGATACAGCCTGTCATGAGCTGGGCCTTTAGAGTGAGTCCTCCCCCTCCCACTTAAAACCCCTGTACTTAAAGGATGAAGAAAGAAAATTCCAAAGGTTAAGTGCATTCATTGGGGCCCCACAGCAAAGAAGGACTTAAACCACAGAAGAAATTTCTCATGCCTCTATCTTGTCCAGGGCCTGTGACATACGCAACCTTTTGTACTACCTGCTCTGAGGCTGGGGCAGGAGTAGGAGTTTGTGGACTGTCAAGTAAAAGTCTGTTTCTGAAACTGAGAGAAAGCTCTTCTTGCCTTCCCCTTGACCCCAGCTGCATTTTGATGAAGCAGTAACACTCTGTCATCTCAGCAAGTTGTTTGCTTCTCTTTCCTGAGCTTGTTTTTAGTGTTTTTTTTTCTGTAAGATTTATTTTAAATATTATTTATATTTTAGTGTGTATGAGTGTTTGCCTGCATGTTTATTGTGTGATTCATTGTTGCAATGCTTCAAGAGTCCAGTAGAGGACGTCAGATCCCCAGGAACTGGGGTTACAGAAGGGTGTGGGCTTCCAGGATAATGTTAAGAATCAAAAATCCCTGCCCTCTGCAACAGCAGTAACTGCTCTTAGCCACCAAGCATCTTTATAGCCTCTTAAATTTTTGTTGAGCATTTCATACATGCATAAAATGTGTTTTGATCAAGTCCACAAATATTCCCTCCCTCCAATTCATCTCCCACCTCCCCAACCATTTTTCTTTCCCAGATTGATGTGATCTTCTGGTTTTCTTTTTTAAAGACTCATGAGTTCATTTAGTGTTGTCTGTATGTGCACGAGTACAGGGTCGTCTACTGGGGTGTACGTAGTGTTTTAAGGACCACATCACTGAAGAAAACTGACTCTTCTTCACTCACCAGCTATTACTCACAGCTTCTCACCTTAGGGCTGGAACTTCATAAGCACCTACCTCTGGTGTCTGTGTTAGGACTGTGGCTGGCTTGACTTGTGCAGGTCTTCTGCAGGCAGTTACTGCAGCTTGAATTCACATGCCTGAATCTATTTTCTTATCACCATGTCCTGACTCTTGGCAAAGCTTCTCTGTCAAGGGACCCATATGGAGCAACAGCCACATAAGGGGGTTCTCAGGGAAAAGTGAGTGCACTGCCCACCTGAACCTCCAGCCTTCACTCTGAAGACAAACAGATGTGACAGGAGTGATGTCTAAGCATTTTCCGTTTTTAATATTTTGTCCCCTGGCTTATATACAGAACAAAATGGGTGTTTCCACATGAGGCTATGTGAGCCAATCACATTAAAGGTCATCCTATTACATCACATAGCAGAAGCCTGGTAACATGATGATCATGCATTGGTCATGAGCACAGAAGTCTTGCTCACCCAGTCAGCTATACCCATGATCAGGCTTCAACTCTGCCCCAGCATCTTCTGCCTGGCGCCATCTTAGATATCTCCCACAAGTTACTTTCATTTTCCCAGCGATGAGGAAGTTCTCATAAGCCTCCATTTCCTGGGTCCCCACACTTCTCATCTAAAAATGTGGTTGAACTTAATGAAATGATGTATCTTAAGAATTTGTTGGCCGGGGGGATCCAAGATGGCGGCGGCTGGCGCGAACATATTTTGATTTCGGGGTCAACAGTCACAAGGCGGCAAGTGTTGCAGGACACTGTACAAAGGGCACGACCCCTTCTAAATCTCACCCAGCTACACAGGGACCACGGAAGATGCCTGGGCAGGACGCCCCTTCCAAATCTCGGACATGCTAGGAAGCCTCTGGACCCGGGAATCGGGATAACCCATCCCCCCAAAAGGAGAAATCCCCAGTAAGTTCCAACCTAATAACCTAATAACCAGACTACAGATTCAGAAACCACGGAGAGATAATCCCCACCCTGCTGGGCACTCCCAGGTCTCACAGAGATGATCCAATTATCTGGGAAAGGTTGCGACCCTTGGAAGTGAAGTAGCTCCACTGCAAAGCGCCTTCAGATCCCAGTCTGTGACTTCACAGGCCAGCTTCCAAGCCTCAGGAGTGGCAAGGCTATTGGAGCTGAACTGCAGATTTACCCCCTACAGGAACCAACCCCAGGCAAACTGTGAGATATGTGAAACTGTCCTATATCGAACTTTAGTACTACTAAGGGCCCTTCCGGCTGGGAATCAGAGCTTACTTGTGCATAGCTCCGCCACCTGAATTAATTAGGTCCCCACCTGGGAGGCGGGACTGAATGACTCTCCTTATAGGGGTGGAGTAAGGAAACTCCTACACCACAGTGCCCCCTTTGGACCCAAGACCAGAAGACAGCAAAAAAAAAAAAAAAAAAAAATCCTCATGGCCAGAGGCCAGAGACAAAAAACAAAACAAAACAAACAAACAAACAAAAAAAAACAGAGCGAAATGTCTCCAGCAAAAGAAAGCAACGCTATTCCGTCCAGCCCAAACCACCTTACCACAACTGAAACACATGAAAACGATGACAATTCTACATTATGGAAAGTGATAAAGTCCCTTCAAGAAGAACTTAAAACTATGAAGGAATTCAAAGAAACCACAATTCTACAAGTCAAAACAACGAATAACATCATTAAAGAGCTCCAAGCCAAGGTGACCCAGCTTGAACAGGAAAAGGATAAAGCAATGAAAGATCTCCAGACAAAAACAAGCAAACTGGAGAAGGAAATGTACAAAATGAACACTACCATTCAAGACATGAAAATAGAAATGGAAACAATAAAGAAAACACAGTCAGAGTTAAAAGAGGAAATGGAGAATCAAGAGAAGAGAACAGGAACGACGGATGTGAGTATGAAAAATAGGATGCAAGAAATGGAAGACAGGATCTCAGGCATGGAAGATTCGATGGAAGAAATCAGTACAACATCCAAATAAAATGAGAAGGCTAAAAAATCTCTCACCCACAACATCCAAGAAATCAAGGACTCAATGAAAAGACGGAACCTAAGAATGATAGACATTGAGGAAAGAGAAGACTCCTGACTCCATGGTCCAGGAAATATCTTCAACAAAATCATAGAAGAAAACTTCCCAAACCTAAAGAAAGAGATGCCAGTAAAAATCCAAGAGGCTTACAGAACACCAAACAGATTAGATCAGAAAAGAAACTCCTCTCGCCACATAATAATAGAAACTCCAAATGTAGAGAACAAAGAAAGAATATTAAAAGCTGTAAGAGAAAAAGGCCAAGTCACATACAACGGCAGACCCATCAGAATCACACCTGACTTCTCCTCAGAAACTTTATAAGCTAGAGGGTCTGGACAGATGTCCTACAAGCCCTGAGAGAACATAGGTGCCCAGCCAGACTACTATACCCAGCAAAACTCTCTATCAACATAGAAGGAGAAAACAAGATATTCCATGACAAAATCAATTCAAACAATATCTCCTCACAAACCCAGCCCTACAGAAGATCCTAGAAGGAAAATTCCAACACAGAGAAGATAACTACACCCAAGAAAACAGAGGAAATAGAAACCTCCACAGCAACTAAACAAAAGAGAAACACAAGACAGCCAGCTAAACCAAAATAATGGGAAATAACAACCCCTGGTCACTAATATCCATGAACATCAATGGACTCAACTCGCCAATAAAAAGACACAGACGTACAGACTGGATCCGTAAACAAGACCCATCATTTTGCTGTATACAAGAAACACATCTCACTATTGAAGATAAACACTACCTCAGAGTAAAGGGCTGGGAAAAGGTCTTCCAAGCAAATGGACCCAGGAAACAAGCTAGAGTAACCACCCTAATATCAAACAAAATAGACTTCTAATTGAAGTTAATAAAAAAAGACAGAGAAGGGCATTACATACTCATTAAAGGAAATATAGACCAAGAGGTCATCTCAATATTGAACATCTATGCCCCAAATATAAAGGCACCTACATTTATAAAAGAAATGCTTCTAAAACTTAAATCGCACATCGATCCAAACACTTTAATAGTGGGAGACTTCAACACCCCACACACAACTATGGACAGATCATCAAGACAGAAGCCAAACAGAGAAATAATGAGTCTAACAGAGATCATGAACCAAACGGACCTAAAAGGTATCTACAGAACATTTCACCCAAACACAAAAGAATACACCTTCTTCTCAGCACCTCACGGAACCTTCTCCAAAATCGACCATATAGTTGGACACAAAGATAGCCTCAACAGACACAAGAAAATTGAAATAACCCCTTGTATCTTATCAGACCACCATGGAATAAAGCTGGACTTCAATAGCAAAAGAATCAACAGAAAGTCTACACTCACATGGAAATTGAGCAACTCTTTAATAGAGGACCACTGGGTCAGGGAAGAAATAAAGAAGGAAATCAAAGACGTCTTAAAATCCAATGAAAATGAAGACAAAACATACCCAAACCTATGGGACACAATGAAAGCTGTGCTACGAGGAAAGTTCATAGCATTAAGTGCCTTCAAAAAGAAAATTGTGACAGCTCATATTAGCTAATTAACAGCTCAACTGGATGAATTGGAAAAAAAAGAAACAAACACTCCCAAGAGGAACAGAAGGCAGGAGATCATCAAACTTAGGGTTGAAATCAACAACTTAGAAACAAAAAGAACTATACAAACAATCAATGAAACCAAGAGTTGGTTGTTCGAGAAAATCAACAAAATAGACAGACCCTTAGCCAAATTAACTAAAAGACAGAGGGAGAAAACACAAATCAACAAAATCAGAAATGAAAAGGGTGAAATAACAATAGACATTGAGGAAATCCAGTGAATATTTGGATCCTACTTTAAAAATCTATACTCCACCAAATTTGAAAACTTAAGTGAAATGGACAATTTTCTTGATAGATTCCACCTACCGAAGCTAAATCAAGATCAGATAAACAGATTAAACAGCCCTATAACCCCTAAGGAAATAGAAACAGTCATTAAAAATCTCCCAACCAAAAAAAAGCCCAGGGCCAGATGGCTTTAGCACGGAATTCTACCAGACCTTCAAAGAGGAGCTAACACCAATACTTTTGAAACTCTTTCACCAAATAGAATCTGAAAGAACATTGCAAACTCATTCTACGAGGCCAAAATCATCCTGATTCCTAAACCACACAAAGACCCAACAAAGAAAGAGAACTTCAGACCAATCTCCCTCATGAACATAGATGCAAAAATACTTAATAAAATACTAGCAAACCAAATTTAAGAACACATAGAAAGTATCATACACCATGATCAAGTAGGCTTCATCCCAGGGATGCAGGGATGGTTCAACATATGAAAGTCTATCAATGTCATTCACCATATAAACAAGATGAAAGAAAAAAACCACATGATATTCTCACTAGATGCAGAAAAAGCATTTGACAAAATCCAAATCCTCTTCATTCTAAAAGTTCTGGAGAGAATGGGCATAGAAGGGCCTTAACTAGAAATAATAAAGGCAATATACAGCAAGCCAGTGGCCAACATCAAAATAAATGGTGAGAAACTTGAAGCATTTCCTCTAAACTCAGGGACAAGACAAGGATGTCCACTTTCATCATATCTCTTCAATATAGTACTTGAAGTTCTTGCTAGAGCAATAAGACAACTAAAGGACATCAAGGGGATAAACATCGGAAACGAAGAAGTCAAATTATCCCCATTTGCAGATGATATGATAGTATACATAAGCGACCCCAAAAAGTCCACCAGAGAACTCTTACAGCTGATAAACATATTCAGCAAAGTGGCTGCATACAAAATTAATTCAAAAAAATCTGAAGCCCTTCTTTATACAAGAAACAAATGGGCTGAGAAAGAAATAAGGGAAACAACCCCCATTCACAATAGCCACAAACAACATAAAATACCTGAGGGTAACTCTAACCAAGCAAGTAAAGGACCTGTACAACAAGAACTTCAAGCCCTTAAAGAGAGAAATGGAAGAGGCCTTTAGAAGATGGAAAGATCTCCCATGCTCATGGATAGGTAGGATCAACATAATAAAAATGGCCATCCTACCAAAAGCAATATATAGATTCAATGAAATTCCTATCAAAATACCAACACAATTTTTTATAGTCTTGGAAAGAGCTATTCTCAATTTCATATGGAACAACAAAAATCCCAGAATAGCTAAATCAATCCTGTACAATAAAAAACATCTGGAGGTATTACCATCCCAGATTTCAAGCTCTACTACAGAGCAATAGTTGTAAAAACAGCATGGTATTGGTATAGAAACAGACCAGTAGATCAATGGAATCGAATTGAAGATCCAGAAATAGACCCACACAGTTATGGCCACCTAATTTTTGACAAAGAAGCCAAAACGGCACTATGGAAGAAGGACAGCATCTTCAACAAATGGTGCTGGTCCAACTGGATGTCCATTTGTAAAAGAATGAAGCTAGACCCATACTTATCACCTTGTACAAAACTTAAGTCCAAGTGGATCAAAGACGTTAACATAAGGCCAGTCACACTAAATCTACTAGAAGATAAAGTGGGAGAAACCCTCGAACTAATTGGCACAGGCGACAACTTTCTGAACAGAACACCAACAGCTCAGGACTTGAGATCAACAATCAATAAATGGGACCTCATGAAACTAAAAAGCTTCTGTAAGGCAAGGACACTGTCATTCGAACAAAACGGCAGCCTACAGACTGAGAGAAAATCTTCACCAACCCCACATCTGACAGAGGGCTAATATCCAAAATCTACAAAGAACTCAAGAAATTAAATGCCAAGAAACCAAATAATCCAATCAAAAAATTGGGGACAGAGCTAAATAGAGAATTCACAAAGGAGGAATCCCTAATGGCTGAGAGACACTTGAAAAAATGCTCAACATCCTTAATCATCAGAGAAATGCAACTCAAGAGGACTCTGAGATTCTATCTCACACCTGTCAGAATGGCTAGGATCAAAAATTCAAATGACAGCACATGCTGGTGAGGGTGTGGAGAAAGGGGTACCCTACTCCATTGCTGGTGGGAGTGCAGGCTTGTGCAACCACTATGGAGGTCAGTCTGGCGATATCTTAGAAAACTTGGAATAGCTCTGCCTCAGGACCCAGCCATACCACTTCTGGGTATACACCCAAATGCCTCTTCACGAAATACTAAGGAAGTTTCCTCATCTATGTTTATAGCAGCCTTATTTGTAATAGCTAGAAACAGGAAACAACCCAGATGTCCCTCAACCAAAGAATGGGTTAAAAAACTGTGGTACATCTACACAATGGAATATTATTCAGCTATCAGAAACAATGAAATTATTCAATTTGCAGCCAAATGGATGGAACTAGAAAAGCTCATCCTGAGTGAACTAACCCAGACTCAGAAGGACACATATGGCATCTATTCACTTATAGTAGGATTTTAGCTATATAGTAGAAGGTATCAATACTACAACTAACACACCAAAGGGAACATGGACATAGACTTCTTATTTTTAATTTTTATTTTTAATTTATTTTTTATATATTAGTTATATTTTTTCTATTTTTAGTCTTTTTTTATCTATTGTATGCTTATTGATTTGTTTGTTTAGTAGTTCTCTCTCCCAGGCAACGAGAGACACTTTTCACTGATGGTATTGCTTCATAGATCCCCAATGAATGAAGAGGCTCTTGGCCCTCATAGGACTTCTCAACTGAGATGAGGGACTATTATATAAGGGCATCCCACCACAGAGAAATGGGATGGAAGGGTTAGGAGGTAAAGAAAAAAAATGAAATGTGATGTTTCAGCCTTTTACTACTAACTGTCATGAACTGTTTGGATAATTAAGAAATGCAAACTAATGGTTATGCAAGCCAGTCATTCTGTTAGGTACTATGACAGCCTATTATAGTTACTTGCTAAGCTAATCAGAAATAAACCTGCTAAGAGACAAGCAACATCTGCTTACCCAAATATAAGAGATAGACAGGGCCTCTTCAAAAACCTCAAGAGATCTGCAGAATATGGCATTCAAAGATGTTTTCATAACTTTAGATTTTATTATATCAAGACATATCAACTCCTGACAGCACCCCCTATTCTCCTCCAAGTAGAAGATGAGCACCGAAGAATCTCCAGTGGGAGATGATTGAATTAGTCGCAAGCCTATCTCTTGGTAGGAAAAGCCCCTTGCTCCAACTGTAGACAGAATGCTGTCCAAAAAGGACAAAACCTGGAAGCAGGTAAGTCGACAGCCTAGCTCTGCCAAGACAGGGTAGGTAAGTTCTTCATAACCCCTGCTCTACAAGCAATGTCTGTCAGAGAAGCGGGGCCAAACAACTGAAGAGTGATGCTGTAATGTATGGAGAGAAAATGGGAACTGTCCGGGCAGCCACTGGTATGTCATTTCTTAGTTTGGGAAGCTGCAGACCCTGTACTTCCTATAAAATCAGATATATTTATCCCTCTCAGGTCTCTGAGGTGATTGAAGAGCAGATAGATAAAGTCTCATAATTAAATTTTGAGTTGTTTAGGAATCAAGAGAGTGTTATACATCTAAGAAGATACTTTTAAAATTGTGTTGCAAGTTAGTATGAATGTTGAGTGAGATATAGAACTTTAAACTCATGGAGATGTTTAGATAGTAGAATATTAAAGTCAGGTACCAAATACATATGGACTGGACATTGGGAATGTATGTTAAGCCATATAACCCTCATAACTGTGGCCTAATTACCTCTGTTGTACTGTATTGTATTTATTATTATAAGAGAAAGAGCCGTTTGTTGGACTGAAAGGAGAAACTTTAGGGGGAAATAAGATATACCTTAAACTTAAAAGAAAAAAAAAGGGAAGAGGATGGGGGGCTGAGGGTGGGAGGGTGGGACTGGATGGGGAATAGGGAGGGGACTGCGATTGAGATGTAACTTGAAGAAATAAAAAAATTAAAAAAAGAATTTTTTGGCTGCAGCAATTATTCAGGCATTGTTAGCAGAGCAGGATGTTATTACAATAATGTTCTGTGTCCTTGCTACACAGACTGTCTGGGCTGGGAGGCTTCACTGCAATGAGCAGACTCACTTCTCACTTTCAAACATTCTCCATTATTTTGCTCATACACCGACTCCATGATACAAAGAAGTTCTCTTGAGATACAGGATCTTCTAGAACTCTCCAAAGTCAAGACAAGGAAGGCAATTGCAGCAGACTCAACATAACTTGGAATGTATACAGACACTTTCATAAAGAGACGCTATACCTACATTTACTCAAAAATGGTATTTCCTGCAACATAATATCTGAATACATTTTAAGTCTGAAAACAGTTCTCCCAGGTAGAGCTCTTGTCCATCTCTAAATCACACAGTCTTCCTGTGATCTTTCCTGTTCTCACCAGTGTAAACCCATCTGTTTCATCTTCACGTTCTATGCTTTCTACTCAAATCAAGCCATGAGATCAACCTAATAGATCAACAATGTTTGTAGTTGTTAAAAGAAATATTAATAATCATAATTGATTAATAAGATTATTAGGGTGATGGAGCGGTCCCTTAGATCACTTATGAATAATCACACAGAAACACCTGATGGATTTTAGCAAGCGAGAACCTGGATTATGCAATTTTAGACCCTCTAAAGTATCTTATAATTTTATCCCCAAATAAAACTCCATAGCGAAGATCCAAGATGGCGCCGACCATAGAGCAGTGCATCTGAGTAGTA
>CAJQZJ010031511.1:4445501-4518596 GCA_907164525.1 Lophiomys imhausi
CAATAGGCCAGCGATCTATGGCCAAGTGGACCTTGATTCTGCCTGCTATAAGTTGGGATCAATCTTACCAGGTGCCTCTCCAAATGGGAGTTCCCGAATCCCGGGTTTAGTGGCTGAGAGAGATGGGGAGAGCCTTGCCCTGGGACTTTTAACAGTCCCTTGGGAGCTGTGAGTGTTCCCGGGGGGGGGGGGTCTAGCCCCTCCAGTTTTTGCACAGTGCCCAATAACTCTGTGTTTTTTATGGCTCTTTTTTCTCCACATTCAAAATGCGTCAGTGTAGGTCGCCGCCATCTTGGCCCCCACAGTCATCTCTTGATGCATGCTCTTCACTGGAAGCCATGCTGCTTGGCAACATTGTGCCATGCTTCATCTTGTCCATCTTATTCTCAGACTCTTTATGTTTTATTTTATGTTAGTACTCAGCAGATGAAATGATGCTGGCTTGTTCTTGGTTCTGCTTGCCTCCAGATCTCATATTCTGGATTTCTTCCAATATTCATCATTCAGAACTGTATGTACAGAGCTTAGGAGAAATGATAGCTTTGCCTCACAGACAGGTATGAACAGTATTGAGTAAGCCCAACCAGGGGAAAGACATAAAATGAAAGGAGAAGACAGAAGGGAGCTAGTTGAAGATTCCTGTTCTCAAGGATTGGAGATTCAACACAAGTTATTCATGTGTAAGAAATGATAACAAAAATGGAGAAGGAAAATAAAAGGAAACTAAAGAAGAGGAGGAAAGTGGGGTGCCACAAAATGTTGCAGAATAGCGGTTCTCTTGTTTAGTTCATGTTGGTGCCTAGTCTATGGAGGTTTTCTATATAGTAAGGCAGTTAACTCTCTTTTGCTGTAGTTGGGAATAATAGTCTTGATAGTAAATGTTCATATATACTCTAATTTCTTTCTAGTAACTGGTTCCTTGGCACTGTCATTTTGTTATCTTTTTCATCATTAGTTTATATTCATGGTTATTGACTTTCAAATGGGCTCAGAATAGCTACATGTGAGGTGAACCAAGAGAAGAGTTTACACAGAGACAAATGGGCAGGGATGGAAGGTGTCCTTAAATGTAATATAATTATTTCTTGGGGAAAGGTAAGAGGCAGGTCACTGAGATGGCATATCGCAGCTCTCCTTCCTGGAGGCTAGGGACATGTGACCACTGGCTGGGATGAGTTGGAACTCAGTATTTCTGGGGAGTTCAAGAATTTGAAAGTGTTCAGGATTCATGGGTTTCTCTTAGGAAAGACAAAATGGGAATTGGGTCTATTGACATTGTCACCTTTACCCTTTTACTCATCTTTTCTCTTGAGCTTAGGGAAATCCAATTATTGATTTCTTGCCTTCTTTCTCACATTCATTTATTCATTGGAAAAAAAGTGTTAGGTTTCTAGTATCATTCTCAGTGTTGAGAACACAGAGGAGTTGAATAAAATAAAGTCCCTTCCCTTTGAATTCACCATTCCAAACTAACCTTTACTGCTCAGGTCAAACTTCACTGGTGTTCTCCTTTTCATCCGCACCTTCCACTATCTCTGAAATCCACAAAAAGGTTATAGACAAAAATATTCAAAACAAAGAATGAAGAGTTGGGCATTTCCTCTCTGCTTTTTAGCAAATATGTCATTAGGGAGATGTATGGTGTGTTAAGTCATGCTTTACAAAGTGATTTGTAAAATTTATTTTCACTTCATCATAACAGAACCTGGGCCAGTGGTATCAGCATCGTTATGCCATTAACTCCTAGAGGCATGTCCTCTGACACCTGCCAGATGGGCAATTTGAAGGGAATTAAGATTGACATTTTGAGCCCATTGCCTGTGTTTCATTCCTGCCTAATGGTTCTAGCACAGTGTCAGACTAGCCAAAGAGACATGTGTGTTTCACTAATGGTTCTGTAAGTCTCACACCCACTTCTAAGAGTTTCCTGTAGTTATTTCTGCCATCAAAAGGATAATGTGATAATCTAATATTTCACCTAGTCATTAAACCTACTAAAATTATTTACAAGTCTCTGAAGTAGAAGAAATGACAACACATGAGGTCTCAGCCACTACGTAGGGATTTTGTACACATAATTTTTTTCCAAATTTTAACACTGCTATGAAAGAGTATTTAATTTATTTTAGAAATCTTATGGCTGGAATAATTAAGTTCCATGTTAATAAACATTGCATAAGTAAGGAACAGGTTCCACTAGTTAAACTTAGGGCATTAGGATCTGACTTAGTTATTTGTTTGATATAGCAGGTCTATATAATGTCAATCTGAGTCCAAAAATCTTCCAAATCATCGACTTGTTTTCTAATACCAAATGGTCAGCCCTGAAAACATACATATAAGTAACACTACAGAGATGTGCTCAGAGGCTTCACACTTCCCTGAGGATATCCCCAGTCACTGGGTATGGTGCTGTTCCTATTATCCCTTTATCTATCAACAAGGATAGATTTAGCATTTAATTCATTTCTACTTAAGACATTCATGGCCTTCTCAATCCAAGCCAGGGATTGAGCCACATGCTTCAGGATATAAACTCTACCTTTAATTGCCTTAAGTCACGGAGGGATAAAGATGCCAAGTAGACAGTGATGAGCCAAGGAGTACAGACAAAATGATCTGACATTTAGACAGTGTAGAACACATTCCAGGTGGGAAGGTAAAAATAATCTTAATAACCACCATTTATTTTGCATATATTTTATGCTTCCTTGTGTGACAGATGCTTTATATAAATGGATATGTTTAATATTCCAAGCAGCACTGTAACATATACAACATCTAACTATTCATAGATCACATATTTTCTGCATGCCCATTATTTGCAAAGGTCTGAGATGTTTGTGTATTTGCTAGAGGACTACAAAGAAATGAGAGCTTCAAAACCCTTCTCCAGTCTCTGCTAGAGCTTCAGCTAACTCATATGTCTTTGACACAAAATGTCTCTCTTTTTCAAAATACTAAAATACCCAGAATGGTCAGAGAGGGAATACTTAACTGAGCTTTGAGAATAACGATCAGAATTGGAAGTCAAGGATTGTTAGATGTTTACCAAAGATAGGCAACAAGCCTTCTTTCTGAGGCCATAGAGCATGAGAACACTGTGTTCGAGAAAAACCTACCAAAAGGCATGAAGGATAAAACCTTGCTTCATATTTTTTCAATTATACTTCAACTAACATGGAAGGGGAAAATGTCACAGGTTCCAACCCTGGACAAAGAACTGCAAGCAACTAAGTATACTAAGAAGAAAAAATAGTCTTTCCCAAAGATGATCCTCCTAATTGTTTATCAAACACCAAGTGGTCTTCCCTGAAATCATATACATGCTAGTAACACTAAATTGACTGAACAAGCTATATTTATACATTTAGGTGTGTGTAAAGGGGTATGAGTGTGTGTGTGTGTCTGTATCTGTGTTTGTGTGTATAACAAAACAGAAAAAGAGATCATGATTTTGAGAAAGATAAAGGGGTTGGAGAGAGGAAAATGTTCCAATTATATTTTAATTTTGAGTAAGTTTATTAAAAATAATGGGGAAAAGTTATAGCAACTATAAACAATGGGGCACTATCGAATAAAAGTCAGGTACTGGCAAACGAGAAATTGGTGAAATCTGTACACTTGTCTGCCATTGTGAATATAACTTCATAGGAATGCAGAGTGCATAAAAGTCCATGGGCTGTCTATGGTCCGTCTTTTGCTGCAGCATCACAGCTCAGTACTTATAGCAAAGATCTTTAGAGTCACAGAACCAAAATCAATTGTTCTCTGATCCTCTACACGGTACATTTACTGACTCCTGGGTTGTCATCTTATCCAGGGCTCTGGAGACTGAATGGAGAACTTTGACAGTAGCTGTTTTATGATTGTGGTCCCTACTTATTTTTGCTTGATGGATTTTTTCATTTGAGTTTTAGGAAGACTGAATATACAGAAACCTCTAGGCTGACTTATCAAGTCAGAGACAGTGACAATCATCCAAATAAGTTATCTCAGCTCCTGGTGACAAAAATTAAACCCCTACTGGCTTCTAAGGAAGACACAGTTGAATAGATGGTGCATTTTATTCTCGAGGAAGTGTAGTAAGAGAAACAAAGATTATGTTGACTACAAATATTAGTACATAAGGAATACAAGACAAAAAAACACAGAGTAACAGGTTTCATGCTTATGGTTCCATAAAAAAAAAAAGAATAAAATCAAGTTGCCATGAGAAAGATCAGAGCTAGTTTCTTGGGGAAAACCTTTGAAATGAGAGCAGAAAGATTGTAAGGCTTCCACAGTCATAAATTTGAGGATAGAAACTTCTTCTTGGGGAAATACGAACCAGAGCCTATATTTTTTACTTTAAGCATTTCTGCCTGCCTTTAGGGAAGTTTCTCAGTATTGTAGGAGCTTCTGGGCCACTGTAAGAGTTCATTTATATCTTGCATAATTTTTCTTCAGCCTGGTGCAAATTTCCCTGTGTTAATTTTTTGTGTGTCTGGAAATATATCTTGAATATGTCTAATAATTAAAGCAAGTGTAAAGGGACAAGGAAAGAGCTGTTTTATGGAACCTGCTCATCTTGGTTGCCCCATTCAGCAACTTACTGACTAAATTAAATCTCAGATTCATTGGGGATATGTTTAATGTATAGAAAATTGAAAATGTGTTTCCACTACATTAAGAAAATGGTCATTTTCAAAATGAATCTTTTTCTGAGAAGAAATCAGAATTAGATAAGGATGGAGAGTCAATGCCTGTAATATTTAGATGGCCATGATATTAAAGGTGATTAATTATCATTACAAAATAACACAGGCAATGCTTGCCTCATCTGTTCTCCTGAATTGACCTCTTCTGCACCCACTATGCTTCTGTACAGCTGTAATGAGTTTTTAAATGGGCCTTGCACAGCCTAGTACTGCTGAGGACGCATGTCTGTCTGTGATAAAAGGGACAACACCGACAACATTCCTCACCTGTTAGTTTCTGTCACTGTATAAAAGAAAGATCATGGGAACAAATGTCAGACAGACCTGAATTAAAAAGCAAACAAACATTAGAATTCATGTCTCTCTGGCTCATTTCTCTACAGTGTTGTAGTGGTTGTTTCATTGGATAATAGAAAGACCTAAAGGGGAAAATGAATGCATTAAAAAGATAAAACATTGCAGTATCAAACATGCAGCAAGAGCTCAGTAAATGTTTTTCTCCACCCTCCTTGTTCATACAAATTGATTTCCTTTTAGAATCAGTAGCAGCAAAGACAGAGGGCAAAGAGGAGGCTGTTTGCTCTCCTTTAATGGTTCAGCATTTGTCATGTCAAGAAGAAGCAACATCCTTACATGTGATCCCTTTGAAGATCAGCAGAGACAATGGGATGAGACGGTTTGAGGCACATGTCCTTTGCAGAGATAATGAGTGCCAACTGTCAAAAATTGTTAATTCTGGGGCATCAAGAGACAGGTTTATTGAATGCTTCTTATATGAGCCAGCATCTCTATAAGTGCTCAATGCTTACAGAGGCCTTATGAAGCAGATGCTATTGAGCATAAAGAGAAAGAACACTTGCATTGGTTACATCAACACCCAATAGTCACATCAGCGAAAGAAATGTGGCTCTAAGAAAATAAATCTTATTGTGGTCGAACATGTTACACAAATCATCACTTCATTCCAATAAGGTGCCATCCAAAACTACACAGAGACTATCTTAGTAAAGTAAATTTACTGAAAATGTACCTGCATAAATGGATTTAATGTGACTAGAAAGATGTCCCTGCATTTATGTGTTTATACAATGGAAGATTTGGGTAATCATTCATTGGTTGTCTTTATCTTATAAAAATAATAAAATCCTCAAACTAGAAAAAACCCCAGGGACTAAGGCAGACAGATGATGGGCAGCTGTGCTTAGAAGGTTTTGAGAAATTTTGATATTTTCCTGGAAGAAAGAGCAAAGTTTGATGGAAATTAAAAAATCATATAAGCAACTCCATCAGCCTCTTGGAACACTTTGGGGCATTCCAGAAAAACCAGAAAATACTCTGGGATTCTCATTGGGTGATCATTTAAAGTCACAGGTGATTTGAGGCTCTGAGAACAGCTACAGAACTCTTGACTGGAGGATATGTGATTCCCAGGGTTCTGACAGAAATGTCACACCCCGCCAGACAGTCATCCAAACTATCTGATGACTAAATACAACTTTAATCCAAAGATCATTTTATGGTTTCCTTGCCCTCTTTTTCTTTCAAAGAGAAGTATTCAGAACCACACGTAAAGCATTTAAGAACTAATCATAAACAAATGAGTTACTTTTTCTTAAAATAACGGAGTATTCTACTCAATGATTTTTGCTGGTGCAGTCTTACCTGTTTGAGGACACTTTCCAGCCTGTGGCACTACCTGCTTCAGGCCACCAAGTCAGAATTAAATAAATGCATGGAAGAAACTTCGAGGTGGGCAGAATCTTGGTAGAGAGTAGAATGTCTAGAGTTTCTGAAGATAGATTGCTCTTACAGAAAGAACAATTTTTTTATCTCTGTGAACTTTCTTCACATACATATGATATATGACAAAACAAATGATATAGATGAAAATAAGACATGTTGCTGTTACTATCTGAAGCAAGAGTACCATGGATGCTTTTAAGTATGTATGGTGCCTCTATGAGGCTCTCCAGTTGCTTATCTTCAGAAAGGGACTGGCTGTCCAATTCTCTAAAAGCAAGGTCAAGTCTTATTCAGTATCTCTGACTGATCCTCATATATGGAATGAGTAGGCATCCTAGAAGCAATGGAAGAGGAAAAAGCAATTGAAAAGAGACAAAAAAGAATGGGAGAGGAAAAAGAGGGGACAGAAAGGGGAGAAGAAAAAATAGGATGGAAGAATAAGAGAAACAAGAAAGAAGAGGATGGGGCAGATTTCAGAAGAAGAGGAAATGGAGGAGGGGAAGGAAGACAATAAAGGGGGAAAAGGAGGAGGAGGAGAAGTACCAAGAAGAGGGAATTAAGCGGGAGATGAGGAGGAGGAAAAGAAAGAGGAAAAATTCTTGACTGTGTTCCCATTATTGAGTTTAGAGTTTTCATTGGTGAAGTGACCCCTTTAGGATGATGAAGTGAAGCTAAAAGGGTTTGACTGAGATGCCTAAAGAAAGGTGACTCATGAACAGAGGTGTAAGATGTGGAATAAAGTCACATTTGTGCACATTTCAAGGCTGTTTGAAACTGAGAGATATATGCTTTCCTTGCCATCAATGGTTCGGGGACTCTCAATTATCTTTATCTGATTTTCCCAGTTCACATATGTTTATTGGCACCATGAGAATACAGAGAGGAGCTTTTCTTCTGGTAGTAAGGACTTTGCACTGAAATGTCACAGACTGCAGTATCAAACAAGCATCTTTGTTTTCAAGATATACCATTATCACACTCAGAGTGATCCACATGCTCCAGATGCACCCTGGAGCCTCTACATGTGATGAATACAAAACAGCTTAACTATATTTGTTCTATAGAATGAAGAATGAGGTTGGTTCATTGTATTTTGAATTTTCACCTTTTGTGCACACTCTGAATCATTTTGTTTAGAAGACTAGAGATGCTAAGGTAATTTGATTAAATTTCTAATTTTAAAAATTCATAAAAAGCATATTTTGACAATGTGTGTAAATCCTGAATCAATCTGTTTTAAACATTACTTAAAAATATCTCCAAATAAGAATGTTTTGAGGACTTAATACATTTAATGAGGGTCCATGTCGTTCTTTCTTCTTATCACACATTTGGCTAATCTCTCAGTCTAATCCTTCACATTGAATTTTGAAAAATTTCAGATTCTTCCTTGACTACTACTCAATTGAATGACCTAAACAATGTCAAGGACCCTAGAAGAGACAGCACCCTTGTTTTCTCAAGGCCAGCTGTACACAAACACAGTTAGTTTTTTTCTGACTGGATGCATTTATCATATCACACCAATCACATAAAAAGAATGAGCAGTAAAGAAGTTCAGTCAAGTTAGTTCCAGATAGTCCCAAAGATACTTCATTGGACCCAACATGCCACTTCAAGTAAAACAACAAATAAAGAGGGCAAAAAGGTACAACACTGTATTTACCATCCTCCAATGCCTTGTTTTAAAATCACGTGATCTGTGCCAGCAATATAACTCACCAAGCCTGATGGCATGATTCTCAGCACCCACGTGATCGAAAGAGAGTGACAACTCTAAAAGATTGTCTTTGGACTTACACATGCACATGCCCTATGGTACACATGTAACCATGGATACAGAAAATGTAAAAAATGTTTATAACTCATATGGCTTTTTAAAGAATCACAAATAATGGCAGAAGACAGGGAAGCTCAGAGTTCTTGATACTCACTGCAAAATGATGATGTCAATACAAGCTAATACACTTCTTTTGTCCACAATTTGACAATTTATCACTACAGTTATAGAAAGTTCATTTAATGCTATACTAAATATTCTTTTAAGAATTAAGTAACAAAATAACTTTCCATTAAATCTGTGATAAACACAAGTCCCTGATAAATTCTTCTTCAAGTATCCCAGGCTCAATTCTGCTTTAGGCCTGCAAAGGAAACTTCAGTCTCACAGAGTAACCAAATTTCTAGAAACTCACTATAAATAACTCATGATGTGTGTATGATGCACACATACGTGCCTGTTTGTGTGTGTGTGTGTGTGTGTGTGTGTGTGTGTGTCTGTGTATGTGGGTGTGGTGGTGTATGTGTGTTCACCATAGCCTTGTAGTCTTATGGCAGGAGCTATTCACAGAGTTGTAAGGCATTATGGTGTTCATTGGTTCAAGAAAAGCCCCTCCCTGCATAGACATTTTCTTCTCTCTTGCTTCTTTCTGGTTTTAAAATTCTAGTATTTGCCACAAGTCACCTGTGACATCATAAAAATTTCTTTCCAGGTTCTCAAAGTTCTCTGCTAGTTCCATGAGTTCAAATGTTATCTTTATTCTGATGACTGTTGGCATTGGTCACTGCTTTTAGAAAGTGCCATTAACTGTTTTCAGATGCCTTTTTGTACTATTATCAGTCACTAAACATGCTATTTTGCAGGAAGGTTATCCTGGTTTACACCTCCTCCACACACAGTGCCTTCTGGATTCTATATGCAAGAGGTGATTTCCATCAACTGAACTAATTCACATAGCCTTCCATACATTATTATGACCCCCCTCACTGCAGGCATCTCCTTTCAACATACATTTTTTTTTCAGATGTAAATTCAATGAGGATGAGTCTGTTGTATACACAGGCATAAGAAATATCCTGTATGTCACAAAACTCTTCAATTTATATCTCTTTAGTGTCTTCTTAATTTACAGGATAGAGTACAGATGTCTTAGCAAGATATGCAAAATTGGACCCATCCAGGCACCTTCAAGTATAGAGAAAGAAATCTAAAATATAATTCCTGCTATATGGACCTCTTTGTAAGTCCCCACAGCTATAAACTTCTAACATGTGCTTTGAGTCTTACAAGAAGAGATTTTCTACTTTCTCCAGTCATCTCTTCAACTTGAATTAGTCAATTCATAAGATTCTAAGCACATAATGAACACTTTGAATCTGTGATGAACAGATAAGGGTCTCTAGTTTATGAACAAAGAATACAACTTCATAGATGATGAATCTGAGGGTGATTGGCCTAATCTCTCTACTCTAAAGATACTGAGTTATTCATGTCATCTTTGATATGGCTATGGAAATGTGTTCCCTATAAACTTCTGGAATTGACAGTGTATGGTACTAATGTGAGTATGATGGGTTGTTTAGATGATATTAGATTATTACAGCTCATTCTCATTGACAGAAAAGAAGGCCATTTTTATCAGGAGGCTTTGGCCTCCCACAGGAAGACACCCTCTGGAGGATGTAATTATGAGGTAACATTTTGAAAGGGCAGAAAATTACTCTACAGGTATGGAAACTACCAGAAACTATACTTTGGAGTTCTCACCACTCCACATACACTACAAGAAAATAAATCTGTTCTTTATAAATTTCTCAGTCCATAATATTATCTTACAGCAACACAAAACAGACTGCAGTTATTCTCAGAGTAATCCGTGACAGCAAGTCTCATTAATGCACTCATTTGATATGCAAGAACCCGACACCATGGAAGCAGCCATAAGTACTTGCATTATAAAGCCAATAATGAAAGCTGAGTCTTGCTGTTGAGTGGTACTACTTCCCTTAAAAAGGTACAATGATATGAATGAGAAGAGAAAAATATAGCTTAAAATTACAGTGCATATCAACTTTATATCATCAATGCTTCATTCTCTGTCTCTCTCTCTGTCTCTCTGTTTTGACTCCTTTGTCTTTCCTCTTTCAATGTGTTTTTAATATATTGACTGATATGAAGCTCTATGGTGGGAGTAACTTCTTTTAAAATTCAGTGATGCTAATTTCTTTTACTTTAGTCAACTTATTCTACTCAAAAGATCTGATTATCACTTTCTATACCCTTGTCTAATTTTGATGTAGAAAAAAAGAGTAACTCAATAAAGATAAAGGAAAGAACAAATGGAATGCAGAATCTCAGAGAAACAGTAATTACAGAAGAAGAAAATGATCATCAAAATCACACCTAACTGCGATCCACCATATATATTAATGCCAACCAAAATAGCAGCAATCAAAACTCTCCACCAACTCGATACAGAGCAGAAGACAGATGACGCGTTGCAGAACAAAATCAAGAGAATCCCAATTATCTCTGATTATGTATGCACAGTAGGAAGTTTTCAATACTTCAGACAAAGTGTTGCATGGCAACCAAAAGAAATTTATTTCGTTAGACTACTAAATTTGAATCTTCAGTAAATTTTACTTCTGCAATAATTTCAGTTAAAATATCAAACAATAGTCACTAGAATAAACTAATTTTGTAAGGTTACTAAAAATGGCCATAAACACATTAATATATTACTTGATAGGTTTCACCATTATTTACATGGAAAGCATACAACTACCATGCAAATCTTCCTTTCCATCATGGGGGAGAATCTCCTCTCAAACCCTATCAGTAGGCATTTCACATAGTACATCTCTATCTTACTCTTGTTCATATGATGTGGTCCTACTGAGGCAGAGCTCGATCTTAGCTATTACAGTCTGAGTCCTGGTTTTGATAGGTGACCTTCTACATAATGTCCACAGAGTTTTCTATCATCTGTGTCCTTAATTCATATCTGTCCTGCCCCCACCTCTGCTACCTCCTCTACATGTTCTTCCTCAGAAGAAACACTGACTTGGATAGACTATGCGCTGCCTCTGTTTATCTCATATCATGGAAAAAAAAAAAAAAAGAAGTGAGGAAAGTAAGTTTCATGGAGAAATTTCTTTCATGCTCTGTGACCAGGACCCAAGGTGTTTCAGTTTCCATAAAAACAAGTTGTTAATATTCAACAGAAACAGAAATTTTAATAGCTGAACTGATGTTATCTCAATTTCATCCCCAGTTTTTACTAGGAAGGTGACCATTCATTCACTCACTACTTACCCATTGTGTCTTTCAGTTTCTTAGTGGTAATATTAGAGAAATGTTGTTGCAAAGTTTTACTGTTATAAAGACTTAATGGTTTGCTGAACAGACAGACACAAAGGGAAGCTCTACACAGTACTTATTAGCATGAATTATATAATAAATCAAAGAGAGGGCAACTAAAGCACAGAAAAACATGGAGACACGCCATTGGAAAAGTAGGGTGAGAATCCATGATCAGTCAGTCCAAGACCAGAAATTGTCAAAGGCCGAATGCTACAAACTATGTGCATATGCTCATGTTCTGAAATCATGTTATGCACTAACATTTACCTTTCCGCAATCTAGATGCTGGAAGCTGGGATATATGATCAATTGAAATACTGTGTAAGGGGCACACTGCCTGTGTGGTAGAGTGTTGCAAGAGCAAAGAAAATTCAGTGCATGAAATAGTGATGGAATAAAGGGTGGGAGTATCCAGGAAAACATTTACAGAAGGAAGTGTGATATTAGTTTGGTGCACAATTTAAACTCAAGCTTGACCAAGAAGTATTTCCCTTTGTATGGGGACATTTAACATAATAGAGCTTTCAGAAATAAAAACAATCATTTTTATTTCACCTTGTGTGATGCCAGTCTGAATTTTCCTAAGTGTGTCATCACTCTTCTTTAGCTCAACAAATTCTGAAACAAGTCTTTTAAGCTACTCAGTATTAATGGGTGGTCTGTGGTAAATAAGAAGCAGGCTATGATGGTTAATTTCAGATTTCTATTTGACTTTATTAAGAGAAATTCAGAGAGTTGGTAAGCATCATCCTGGCATATATGTGTGAGGCTATTTCCTGAAGAGATTTACTTTTCAGTTAGTGTATTCAATAAGGAAATTTCACCCTCTCCAGAATGTTGGGGAAGGTGGTGTTTTCAAAGTTGACAGGCACTAGATAAACCCATAGGGCCAAAAGAGGGTGAATTGTTGTTTTTTCATCTGAAGCTGCTCTGTCCATCTCTCCTGCCCATGAGTTACAGAATGCCAGATTTTCTAGGTGTCATATTCTAAGACTTGTAAATGCACCTTCCCAACCATGGATACACATTCATCTTCTCCAGATTTACCCTCAGACTCAGAGATATGCTTTTGTCTCATTTTGTTCATGGGATTTGAAATTTGTACTGGATTTTTAGCTTGGGGGTCATGGGATTTATTCAGTAGCCTTTGCATGGCTTAAAACACATGCAAACTATATGTAACAGAATATTTTTATTTATAAACACTTATATTTATTAATATTTAACAAACATCTATAAAATACCTAAACCTTATAACCTAAAACTATAATCTAAAACCTACCCTAATATCTAATAACCCTCTAATTCCCATCTAAAACACTTAACTAACACTAACACTATTTTAACTTTCTTAAAAGGATATTAATATTCTCAGCATAGGTCCTTGAAGGATAACTTGGTTTACAGCAGTCTTGGCAGTCCTTTTCCAAGCTTAGTGTTTGTTTGACCTTACTTTGTCAGTTTTCAAAGCCAATTTATTTCAACCACCAAATTGTGGCCCATTTATAGTCAGTCTGTTCCAACCGCCAGACTAAGGGCAGCTTTTTCAATCAGTTAAGATTTGCCTCCATGGTCTCTTTGTCCTGGGCAAGTCTCAATGCCGAAAGCCTGTCCAAGCAGCATCTGAACTCTGTTGACCTCGCTCACTTTTCTGGTGCTCTGGGGCCCCAAGACAGACACCTTTAAAGAACTCTCAGCAGTTTTTATGCCAGGTCTTTGTCTTGGAATGTAACAATCTAAATTTGGTTAATGGCTTATCTTCTTGTGCTCTTCTTCAGCATGACTTCTTAGTTGGTGAGGGCAGAAGGATGAGACCGTGTGGAGTCTTTGGCTTATATATGGCGTTATCTCATGATCCTAGGTCATCTCGAGGATGTACGAGAAAGTCTACAAGATTTATCATGGGATGTCCAGCAGTCTGGTTGCTTCTCAGGATAACTAATGTCATCTGTGCAACTTCTGCAGTTTCTTAACAATGTCCCTTCTACAGGGCCGACCACAACTGGGTTTTTCTGTTTCAGCAGGATAAAGGAGAATCAATCTCCTCCTTATGTGCTGCCAGATACTAATCTGAACTGCATACTAATTTCACTAAAGGCCTAACTTTTACCACACACATACTTACAAGCAAACATTAAAAAAAATTAAAGTTAGAGCACAGCACAAAAAATTAAAGTTAAAAAATAACTGGAAGAAAGCAAAAATGAAAGGAGGAAAGCAGACAAGAATGCCAAGGATGAATGCTGTCCAAAAAGGACAAAACTTGGAAGCAGGTAAGTCAACAGTCTGGTTCTACCAAGACAGGGTAGGCAAGTCCTTCATAACCCCTACTCTACAATAAATGTCTGTCAGAGAAACGGGGCCAAACAACTGAAGATCGATGCTGTAATGTATGGAGAGGAAATGGGAACTGCCCATGGAAGCCACTGGTATGTCATTTCTTAGTTTTGGAAGCTGCAGGCCCTGTACTTCCTATAAAATCAGATGTATTTATCCCTCTCAGGTCTCTGAGGTGGTTGAAGAATAGATAGCTAGAGACTCATAATTAAATTTTGAGTTGTTTAGGAGTCAAGAGGGTGTTCTGGAACTAAGAAGATGTTTTTAAAATTGTGTTGCAAGTTAGTATGAATGTTGAGTTAGATATAGAACTTTAAACTCATGGAGATGGTTAGATAGTAGAAAGTTAAAGTCAGGTACCAAATACATATGGACTGGACATTAGGAATGTATGCTAAGCCACATAACCCTCATAACTGTGGCCTAATTACCTCTGTTGTTTTGTATTGTATCTATTATTATAAGAGAAAGAACCAATTGTTGGACTGAAAAGGGGAACTGTTGGGGGGAAATAAGATATACCTTAAATTTAAAAAAAAAGGGAAGAGAATGGGGGATTGAAGGTGGGAGGGTGGGACTGGAGGGGGGAGTAGGGAGAGGAATGTGATTGAGATGTAACTTGAAGAAATAAAAAATAAATTATTAAAAAAATTTAAAAAAAGAAAAGAAAACTTAGAAGATTTTTTATTTAAATTAAAAAAAAAAGAATGCCAAGGATGAGTGATGCCATGAGTCATTGGATGACATAAGATATCTACCTGATGACTTGGAAATCAATCAGAAAGCTATCCAATAAGTGAAAAAAAATGAGCTGCAGTTTAAGTCCCACTTATGTTATGAAATCAGAAGTACAATATTAAAAATGTCATTTACCTACCTGAATTTGCTTCCTCTTAATGAAATACAGAGAGACATATTAATAACAAGTTTATAGACATATTATTGCTAAGATAATTCAAGAAAAAAAGCTTTTTGTGTAAATAGCAATGTGTTACATTTATGAATGCCATTTTCTGAAATCTCATTAGTTTCATTATTCCAGACCAAAGCCTGATATGTACCAAATATGTTCTTGGTAAATGCATTCTGAATGAATTACTGATTGAGTGGAGAAAATGGGGCGTAAATACATTTTGAAATGTTAAAATAAATAGATATGGAACCTGGAGAGAGGTTCATTATCATCTCTTGGCTTTAGTGTCTTATCTGGATCCCTTCTTATTTGAATATTTCTTGTCATAGAAATAGCGAGTAAGCAAAAAGAACAGATTCAAAACTGCATTTTCTATTTTTAACACACATGTTATTAATTATCATCCTATTTACTTTCAATTAAGGAAAGACCAAGGAAAATCCTTTATTTAAGGTCTATTTCTATAGGTACAGAGTAAGGAGACCTAGCTGTGTCTGGTGTTTTGGCAATGCATGCAAAATTTACCTGAAACAAAGGTCTCTAAGCAACGTGCTGGTCTTATACAAATATTTTTATTTTAAGCTTTTTTATTTTTCTAGTGTTAGATATTGATCCTAGAGCCTCTCACATGCTAGATGAACATTTTACTGTTGTGTTTTATAACTAAGTCCAAAACTATGTTTATTTGTAAATCTTCCCCTATGGAATGTGTTCATGATGTAACTTTCAAAATAATCTAAATGGAGTTCTTAGCAAATCAAAGACACAAACTTTGGAACCCAAAACAAGAAATACGAAATTTAATGTTTACCAATTTAAAGGGTTGCTCACTAAAGTGTTTATGTATCAGAAACTACCTTGGAAGTTTTGTGGGGGCCTGAATAGCCTCTCCTGATCAGCACATAAGATATTTATGACTTTTACAAAATTTAGGGAAAACAGCAAAACATATGCAAGGAAAAAAAGAATAGAGGCCTTTAAACAGCTTTATTTTAGTATTTTTGATTATATATGTGCATATGGGTATTCATATATGAATTCTGGTGCCTGAAGAGGCCAGAAGCATCTGATCCCCATAAAATTAGAGTTACAGGTAGTATTGAGCTGCTTTGTATATGTGCTGGTGATTAAAATCTGGACCCATGCAAGAATAATATTTGCCCAAAACTTCTGAGTCATCTCTCTAACCCAAGAGGTGATTTTTGATAGCATTCAGTGATGGGGTAATGTCAAGCATTCTAAATGTTAATTGGTCCTGTTTTCTGTCTGTTACATTGTCTCTGATTTGTTAAATAAATGCTGAGGCCTGAGATTGGGCAAAGACAGAGAAAGTTGGGACTTCCTGAGATTAGAACAAGAAGCCTGCACTTTAGACAGAGGATTAATTCATTCCAGCCAGGAGCAGGAAGAAGGAGGAGATACACCATGGGTTAGAAAAAAGAACCTCACTCCACATGGCCAGGAACATCCTCATAGCGTGGAAAATGGCAGTCCAAGGGGACATATGTATATATGGGGTCATATTTTGGTAATAAAATTAAGAGCTAGCTTAAATGGGCCAAGATTGCTCAATTCAGGCCAAGGCTTGTTAAAACCCACATGGTGTCTGTGTGTACTCATTTATAATGGCAGGTTAAGGATTAATGCCTGCTGATTCAATTAACAATAATCTAAATATGGTTAAACAATTTAATTTATTTCTACAAATGGTTCCCAATGTAATTCAATTAAATTTTTTTACATATGGTGGCCAACTACAGCAATTAGAATCAAAAGCTACTGCCTTTCAGCAAAGGTGGAAAGCTTAACTCTCCTTATGTACTAAAAAACTGGCAGCCTTCTCAACAAAGCTTGAGAGCAGAATTAATCACCTAGATTAAAAATAGACAAATTCATAATGCCTCAGTACATTTGGATTCCAATTGAGTTTGTTCTTTTTACCATGCAAATGATTTTTACCCTGACAATTGTGGTTCTTTGTATCTTTTTTTTGAGAAAGTTCGGACAAGGATAGTCTTAAAGGGTTCTATTCTTGTGCAGTTTTTCTGTACATTTGAGGATTTTCTTTAATTCCATGATGTAAGACTGAGAAAGTCTTAGAGAATGGTTATTTTGAGAACATTTCCAGGATATAACTCTTCTGTATTTGTGTTTGTGAAAAAAATATAATTGAAGGCAGAAAGTTATTATCATGAGTTAGATTTTTGTCTAGGATGCAGTCTGCTAGAGGTTCCTGAACAGAAATAAAAAGCAAAGCTTACATGCAGCTAATAAAGGACATTTTTAAAGTAATTATTTCTGTAAGATACAGGCTTCATGCTGATGTACCACTGAATTCCTTTTATTTATGTGACATGTTTTAATGAATCTTTCAACATATTCTTAATCAGCCATTTTGGCTTTCTGTAGCTTGGGGTCTTTAGGAAGTGAATCTGTGGAGAATTGAGAAGTGCTTGATCAGAGCCCCGATTAAGACCCTGGAAAGTCCTCAGTCCCCACCAAAGAGTTCAGAGTCTGTGGCTTTATCTTTTTTTCAAGACTCAAAAACTCACATCTAAGTATTCTTTTACATAAGTTTCTAAATTCTCAACAGAGTAAAAGGGACCTTCTCAAATTGTAGCTAAGCATTAGTCACTGCATGCCATCACAAAGCATGTTGGTAAGTAAAAGCCTATGCCAGAGACAAACATCAGGTATACAACATGCTTTCAGATTTAACAAAGGAACCCACCAGGCAAGCTATAGCAATACCAGATACCTGGATGTTGATCCCATGGGGTCTGAATGATGTGAACTCAATGTCAGTTTGTCACTGCATTGTGTCCTGCCTGACTCTAAGTCCTGCTCCTACCATCCTCCCCATGATGAATACAGAGACTGCCTAGGTACAAGTACTTCCAATACACTACCAAACTAAGAGGGTCTCAAATAAAGAATGCATTGATTGAATCAAGTTGACAGTCAAGATTAGTCAGAATATTGGTCTTCATCAACAGCCTGGGCATTGAGCTAAAAATCTAGTTCTTTATTGAAGATCTGAAACAGAAAGACAGAAGGAAAAAAATTAAAGAAGCTTCCTTCCCTCCTTGGAAAAGTACTACATGCTGTCAGTTTCTGGTACTTGGAGGCACATTGCTTGATCTTTTCCCTAACATAACAGCATCTGGATATGCAGTACGTCACCTAAACTCTAGCCTGAAATCTTGGAGGTCACAGGAGTCACCTTACCAGAGAAACCTTTCTTGAACTCTAGCAGGATAGTGGGTTTCCAGAGACACATTTCTTCTTTTCTTAGCTACAATATGACAAAGTCCTTTTTGCTCTGTTGAGAATTTAGGAATTAATGTAAGAGAATATTTAGATGTGAGTTTTTGAGTCTTAAAGAAAAGACAAAGCCACAGACTCTGGACTCTTTGGTGGGGACTGAGGACTTTCCCGGGTCTCAGTCAGGGCTCTGATCAAGCACTTCTTTCCTTTTCTTCAAACTTGACCATAATTAAAATCTGTCCAGGTAGTACCATAAGAGTATGTTCTGTCATGGTTTCCCAGCTCACAGCACAGGATTGGGAAGCATGAGATTTTTGTAATATGTTGGTTTTGGAGAGAATGAAAACACTGGAGCAAGGACTATCTCTAACATGGACTCTGTTGCCTGTTTGTGGATCCCTTTATCCTAGCTGAGCTGCCTTGTCTGGCCTCAATGTGAGATGTTTGTTCTTAGTTCTGATGTGGCTTGAAGAGTAAGGGTGGATTGATGGAGGGATCCCCTGTTCTAAGGAGAAGGTGAGGAGGTAAAGGGGGACGAGGGTGGGTACAACCAGGTGGAGAGGAGGGAAGGGACTGCAATCAGGATATAAAATGAAGAAATAAGGAAAGACAGAGAGAGAGAGAGAGAGAGAGAGAGAGAGAGAGAGAGAGACTGTTTCAAGTTCCATAGTAAGTGTTTACAGGATGTGAATAGATGATTCCAAGAATCTGCGTAAGTAGATCACAATTCTAACATGATAGAGGCCCCTAAAACCATTCACTGAAACAACACAATAGCCCACACTTTTGTCTTTGAATTTTCCAGAACTTCCATAGCAAAGTGATGTCATGTTTTCTTACTGTTCCAGAGGCTAAAGTTATAAAATCAAGATGTCAACATGGTCAGCAACTCTGAGAGAAGAAGAGAGAAGTTGCTTCATGTACTTCTTACAAAATTCATAGTTTAGTCACTTTTGTTTTAGATGCATTCAATCTCTTGATGATCACCTGACACCCCCCTTTTGTCAATGATTCTTCTCTATCCACGTTCCCCCTCTTATGAGAACAGACCTGCGGTAATCTAATCTGACCTCTTAATTTGATTCCATCAACAAAAAAGTTCTACTTACAGACAAATTTGCATCCACAGGTACCTTGGAATGGGAACTCAGTGTGGCCTTGGGAGTCTACAATTTAACCTATAACCTAAACCATTCCAATGATTCCAGAATCACAACTAATGATGAAGTTCTTCATTAACATATAATTCTGATTTTCTCCTCTTGGGTGAGTTTTGGTTTCCATCTCTCAATCACACTTTTTGCATATACTTATTTAAAAGACATCTCCTTAAAATAATCAAAGTGTTTTATTTGCAGAGTCCATTTTCTGAGTATATAGTTAAAAATCCAATCCCTGTTCTATACTGTCACAGAGTAAAATGTCCTTTTTTTCATGAAAGTATGCCTGATTATGGGACAATTCCAAGCCTGAAGGAAATCTAGCTTCAAACAGCAGGAGAGAGTGCTGTTTAAGCAACCCCACAGCCTTCCACCAATATCTCAATTCCCTTGAGGTAACTAGGAAAATGAGAGCACCCGGGCAGCATTATCAACTAGGTGCATTTTTGTATTTCATACCAACCTTGCTCTTTTCTAGAATGAACACTGAATGTTTAGTTTTGTTTATATTTCAGCCAAATTAAAAGATAATTTGGAATTAACTGCATTTTTTGGTAGTTTCATGCTGTTGATGAATCACACATAATGAACAATTTTGGACCATTCATTATCCGTTACTTAATCACTTTGCAGAGAATGACAGACTTTGGAGCACTCAGCTCTATTGGGATGTTCCCATCAATCCCTCTTCTCAAGGCTCCAAGGACTATCCAAAAAAGAAGAATCTTAGTCACTGTTGTATTGTTGTGAGGAGACAATGTAAGCAAGGCAACTCTCATAAAAGAAAACTTCATTAGAGGCTTGCTTACCAGAAGGAGGTAGAAAGACTTTTAGAGCCAGAAGTGATACAAGATTCCATGGAAAGTCTTCCAAAACACCAGGACTGATGGACGTATGAACATACAGAGATCTTACCACACAAGTTCAGCACAGGTTCAGGCTGCACTTGGTCTCAGTACTGAAAAGGGGAAGTAGACACAAAGTTTCACCCCTAACCAGGAAACTATTTGCCACTGAGAATTTCTAGAGAAGTTGAAAGGCAGGTCCCTTGTTCAGGGGGAGTTGGGCAACATAAAACAGACTAAAAGAATCTTTTGTGGGTTTTTTTTTTTTTTTTGCACATTATAACTTACTATTTTGTTTGTCTTGATTTTCATTTTGTTTGTTGTTTATTCTGTTGCTGAGAGTGAGAACAGGAAGGAGGGAAGTAGTGAGGACCTGAGAGGATTTAGAGAAGTAGAAAAATGACCAAAATTAAATAAATGTTGTCCCTTTGATATATTGTCTCATTTTATTACTTTAAACCAGGAAATGAGGAGAAGACAATGAAAGAAGTGGGATATACCAGGAACGGGAGATGAGTATAAAAGGAAAGAAGAGCTTGAAATAGTAGAAAAGCAAGTATGCTGTACAGCTTGGTTAAAACACTGGAAGAGTAAGAGACAGCACTGTCCCCACTGTTAGGAGTCCCACAAGATGACCACACGCCTGTAACATATATGCATTGCAACAATAGCTTAAGACTATACCCACATAAATATGTATGGGTTGTTTTACAATAAAACTTTATGAGAAAAAAAAAAAGCCAGGCCACAGGGTCTTGACTTGACCTGTCACACTGCTGTGATGTTACTTAACCTATCTCACAGCCTGCACATACTGTGACTCTGATGTCTTGTTTATTATTATTAATTTATTTATTTATTTTGCATCCTGACTGCAGTTTCCCCTCTCTCCCCTGCTTCCAGTCCCTCCCCTCAACCTCCCCTTTCCACCTCATTTATTCCTTCTCCTGTTCTCCTCAGAAAAGGGCCTCCCATGGATAGCAAGCAGCCTTGGCATATCAAGTTGGAGTACGGCTAGGCACAACCTCTCCTGTGAAGGCTAGAAGTGACCCAGTAGGAGGAAAGGGTCCCAGTGGCAAGCAACAGAGGAAGAGATAGCCCCTGCTCCCACTGTTAGGAGTCTAACATGAAGATGAAGCTACACATCTGTAGCATATGGTGTGGAGGGCCTCGGTCAGTCCTGTCCAGGCCCCCTGGTTTGTAGTTCAGTCTCTGTGAGCCCCTATGGGTCAAGGTTAGTTGATTCTGTGGGTTTTCTTGTGATGTCCTTGACCCTTCTGGCTCCTACAATCCTTCCTCCCCCTTTTCCACAGGATTCCCCAAGTTCTGCCTAACATTTGGCTGTGGGTCTCTGCATCTGTTGGTTATTAGATGCAGCCTTTCTAATGGCATGTGGGCTAGAGAATAAGAGGAGAGGTGCCTGGTCTTACTGAAATTTTTTTTTTCTTTTTTGTTTTTTTTTAACCTTTATTTTTTATTTCTTCAAGTTACATCTCAATCACAGTCCCCTCCCTATTCCCCCCTCCAGTCCCACCCTCCCACCCTCAACCCCCCATCCTCTTCCCTTTTTTTTTCTTTTAAGTTTAAGGTATATCTAATTTCCGCCTACAGTTTCCCCTTTCAGTCCAACAAATGGCTCTTTCTCTTATAATAATAAATACAATACAAAACAACATAGGCAATTAGGCCACAGTTATGAGGGTTATATGGCTTAGCATATATTCCCAGTGTCCAGTCCGTATGTATTTGGTACCCGACTTTAACTTTCTACTATCTAAACATCTCCATGAGTTTGAAGTTCTATATCTAATTCAACATTCATACTAACTTGTAACACAATTTTAAAAGTATCTTTTTAGATGTATAACACTCTCTTGACTCCTAAACAACTCAAAATTTAATAATGAGACTCTAGCTATCTGTTCTTCAACCACCTCAGAGACCTGAGAGGGATAAATATATCTGATTTTATAGGAAGTACAGGGCCTGCAGCTTCCAAAACTAAGAAATGACATACCAGTGGCTGCCTGGACAGTTGCCATTTTCTCTCCATACATTACAGCATCGATCTTTAGTCATTTGTCCCTGTTTCTCTGACAGACATTGATTGTAGAGCAGGGGTTATGAAGGACTTACCTACCCTGTCTTGGCAGAGCTACGACTTACCTGCTTCCAGGTTTTGTCCTTTTTGGACAGCATTCTGTCTACCGTTGGAGCAAGGGGCTTTTCCTACCAAGAGATAGGTTTGCGACTAATTCAGTCATCTCCCACTGGAGATTCTTCAATGCTCATCTTCTACTTAGAGGAGAATAAGGGGTGCTGTCAGGAGTTGATATGTCTTGATATAAAAAAATCAAAAGTTACGAGAACATCTTTGAATGCCATATTCTGCAGATCTCTTGAGGTTTTTGAAGAGGCCCTCTCTATCTCTTATATTAGGGTAAGCAGATATTGCTTGTCTCTTAGCAGCTTTATTTCTGATTAGCTTAGAAAATAACTATAATAGGCTGTCATAGTACCTAACACAATGACCGGCTTGCATAACCATTAGTGTTCATTTTTTAATTATCCTAAACAGTTTATGACAATTAGTAGTAAAAGGCCGAAATATCACATATCATTTTTTTTCTTTACCTCCTAACCCTTCCATCCCATTTCTCTGGGGTGGGGTGTCCTTATATAACAGCCCCTCATCTCAGTTGAGAGGTCATATGAGTGCCAAGAGCCTCCTCATTCATTGGGGGTCTACGAAGCAGTACCATCAGAAAAAAGTGTCTCATTGCCCGGGAGAGAGAACTACTAAACAAACAAACCAATAAGCAGACAATTAGATAAAAAAGACTAAAAAATAAAAAATATATAAAAAATAAATAAAAATTAAAAATAAAAAGTCTATGTCCAAGTTCCCTTTGGTGTGTTAGTTGTAGTATCGATACCTTCTACTATATAGCTAAAATCCTACTATAAGTGAATAGACGCCATATGCATCCTTCTGAGTCTGGGTTAGCTCACTTAGGATGAGCTTTTCTAGTTCCATCCATTTGGCTGCAAATTGCATAATTTCATTGTTCCTGATAGCTGAATAGTATTCCATTGTGTAGATGTACCACAGTTTTTTAACCCATTCTTCGGTTGAGGGACATCTGAGTTGTTTCCAGTTTCTAGCTATTACAAATAAGGCTGCTATAAACATAGATGAGGAAACTTCCTTATGATTCCGTAAAGAGGCATTTGGGTGTATACCCAGAAGTGGTATGGCTGGGTCCTGAGGCAAAGCTATTCCAAGTTTTCTAAGATATCGCCAGACTGACCTCCATAGTGGTTGCACAAGCCTGCATTCCCACCAGCAATGGAGTAGGGTACCCCTTTCTCCACACCGTCGCCAGCATGTGCTGTCATTTGAGTTTTTGATCTTAGCCATTCTGACAGGTGTGAGGTGGAATCTCAGAGTTGTCTTGAGTAGCATTTCTCTGATGATTAAGGATGTTCAGCATTTCTTCAAGTGTCTTTCAGCCATTAGGGATTCCTCCTTTGTGAATTCTCTATTTAGCTCTATCCCCCATTTTTTGATTGGATTGTTTGGTTTTTTGGCATTTAATTTCTTGAGTTCTTTGTAGATTGTGGATATTAGCCCTCTGTCAGATGTGGGTTTGGTGAAGATTTTCTCCCAGTCTGTAGGCTGCCATTTTGTTTGAATGACAATGTCTTTTGCCTTACAGAAGCTTTTTAGTTTCATGAGGTCCCATTTATTGATTGTGGATCTCAAGTCCTGAGCTGGTGGTGTTCTGTTCAGGAAGTTGTTGCCTGTGCCAATTAGTTCAAGGGTTTCTCCCATTTTCTTCTAGTAGATTTAGTGTGACAGGCCTTATGTTAAGGTCTTTGATCCATTTGGACTTAAGTTTTGTACAAGGTGATAAGTATGGGTCTAATATCATTCTTTTACAAGTGGACATCCATTTGGACCAGCACCATTTGTTGAAGATGCTTTCCTTTTTTCCATTGTGTGGTGATGGCTTCTTTGTCAAAAATTAGGTGGCCATAAGTGTGTGGGTCTATTTCTGGATCTTCAATTTGATTCCATTGATATACTGGTCTGTTTCTATACCAATACCATGCTGTTTTTACAACTATTGCTCTGTAGTACAGCTTGAAATCTGGGATGGTGATACCTCCAGATGTTTTTTATTGTACAGGATTGATTTAGCTATTCTGAGCTTTTTGTTGATCCATATGAAATTGAGAATAGCTCTATCCAAGTCTATAAAAAATTGTGTTGGTATTTTGATAGGAATTGCATGAATCTATGTATTGCTTTTGGTAGGATGGCCACTTTTATTATGTTGATCCTACCTATCCATGAGCATGGGAGATCTTTCCATCTTCTAAAGGCCTCTTCCATTTCTTTCTTCAAGGGCTTGAAGTTCGTGTCGTACAGGTCCTTCACTTGCTTGGTTAGAGTTACCCCAGTTATTTCATGTTGTTTTTGGCTATTGTGAAGGGGGTTGTTTCCCTTATTTCTTTCTCAGCCCATTTGTTTGTTGTATAAAGAAGGGCTTCTGATTTTTTTTGAATTAATTTTGTATCCAACCACTTTACTGAAGGTGTTTATCAGCTGTAAGAGTTCTCTGGTGGAATTTTTGCGGTCGCTTATATATACTATCATGTCATCTGCAAATAGGGATAATTTGACTTCTTCGTTTCCAATGTTTATCCCATTGACCTTCTTTAGTTGTCTTATTGCTCTAGCAAGAACTTCAAGTACTATATTGAAGAGATATGGTTAAAGTGGACATCCTTGTCTTGTCCCTGAGTTTAGAGGAAATACTTCAAGTTTCTCACCATGTATTTTGATGTTGGCCACTGGCCTGCTGTATATTGCCTTTATTATTTCTAGGTACGATCCTTGTATGCCCGTTCTTTCCAGAACTTTTAGCATGAAGGGGTGTTGGATTTTGTGAAATGCTTTTTCTGCATCTAGCGAGATTATCATGTGGTTTTTTTCTTTCATCTTGTTTATATGGTGAATGACGTTGATAGACTTTCATATGTTGAACCATCCCTGCATTCCTGGGATGAAGCCTACTTGATCATGGTGTATGATAATTTGATGTGTTCTTGAATTCGGTTTGATAGTATTTTATTAAGTATTTTTGCATCTATGTTCATGTGGGAGATTGGTCTGAAGTTTTCTTTCTTTGTTGGGTCTTTGTGTGGTTTAGGAATCAAAATGACAGTGGCCTCATAGAATGAGTTTGGCAGTGTTCTTTCTGTTTCTATGTGGTGGAAGAGTTTGAAAAGTAATGGTGTTAGTTCCTCTTTGAAAGTCCGGTAGAATTCCGTGCTAAAGCCATCTGGCCCTAGGCTTTTTTTGGTTGGGAGATTTTTAATGACTGTTTCTGTTTCCTTAGGGGTTATAGGGCTGTTTAATCTGTTTATCTGATCTTGATTTAGTTTTGGTAGGTGGAATCTATCAAGAAAATTGTCCATTACACTTAAGTTTTCAAATTTGGTGGAGTATAGATTTTTAAAGTAGGATCCAAATAGTCTCTGGATTTTCTCAATGTCTGTTGTTATTTCTCCCTTTTAATTTCTGATTTTGTTGATTTGTGTTTTCTCCCCCTGTCTTTTAGTTAATTTGGCTAAGGGTCTGTCTATTTTGTTGATATTCTCGAAGAACCAACTCTTGGATTCATTGATTCTTTGTATAGTTCCTTTTGTTTCTAAGTTGTTGATTTCAACCCTAAGTTTGATGATCTCCTGCCTTCTGCTACTCTTGGGAGTGTTTGCTTCTTTTTTTTCCAATTCACCCAGTTTAGCTGTTAATTCGCTAATATGGAGCTGTCACAATTTTCTTTTTGAAGGCACTTAGTTCTATCAACTTTCCTGGTAGCACAGCTTTCATTGTGTCCCATAGGTTTGGGTATTTTGTGTCTTAATTTTCGTTGGATTTTAAGAAGTCTTTGATTTCCTTCTTTATTTCTTCCCTGACCCAGTGGTCCTCTAGTAAAGAGTTGTTCAATTTCCATGTGAGTGTAGACTTTCTGTTGATTCTTTTGCTATTGAAGTCCAGCTTTATTCCATGGTGGTCTGATAAGATACAAGGGGTTATTTCCATTTTCTTGTATCTGTTGAGGCTATCTTTGTGTCCAACTATATGGTCGATTTTGGAGAAGGTTCCGTGTGGTGCTGAGAAGGTGTATTCTTTTGTGTTTGGGTGAAACGTTCTGTAGATATCTGTTAGGTCCATTTTGTTCATGATCTCTGTTAGACTCATTATTTCTCTGTTTGGCTTCTGTCTTGATGATCTGTCCATAGTTGTGAGAGGGGTGTTGAAGTCTCCCACTATTAAAGCGTTTGGATCGATGTGCGATTTAAGTTTTAGAAGCATTTCTTTTATAAATGTAGGTGCCTTTGTATTTGGGGCATAGATATTCAATATTGAGATGTCCTCTTGGTGGATGTTTCCTTTAATGCATATGTAATGCCCTTCTCTGTCTTTTTTTATCAACTTCAATTGGAAGTCTATTTTGTTTGGTATTAGGGTGGCTACTCCAGTTTGTTTCCTGGGTCCATTTGCTTGGAAAACCTTTTCCCAGCCCTTTACTATGAGATAGTGTTTATCTTCAATAGTGAGGTGTGTTTCTTGTATACAGCAAAAAAATGGGTCTTGTTTACGGATCCAGTCTGTAAGTCTGTGTCTTTTTATTGGCGAGTTGAGTCCATTGATGTTCATGGATATTTGTGACCAGGTGTTGTTATTTCCCATTATTTGGTATTGCTGGCTATATTGTGTTTCTTTTTGTTTAGTTGCTGTGGAGGTTTCTGTTTCCTCTGTTTTCTTGGGTGTAGTTATCTTCTCTGTGTTGGAATTTTCCTTCTAGGATCTTCTGTAGGGCTGGGTTTGTGAGGAGATATTGTTTGAATTTGATTTTGTCATGGAATATCTTGTTTTCTCCTTCTGTGTTGATAGAGAGTTTTGCTGAGTATAGTAGTCTGGCTGGGCACCTATGTTCTCTCAGGGCTTGTAGGACATCTGTCCAGACCCTTCTAGCTTTTAAAGTTTCTGAGGAGAAGTCAGATGTGATTCTGATGGGTCTGCCATTGTATGTGACTTGGCCTTTTTCTCTTACAGCTTTTAATATCCTTTCTTTGTTCTCTACATTTGGAGTTTCTATTATTATGTGGCGAGAGGAGTTTCTTTTCTAATCTAATCTGTTTGGTGTTCTGTAAGCCTCTTGGATTTTTACTGGCATCTCTTTCTTTAGGTTTGGGAAGTTTTCTTCTATGATTTTGTTGAACATATTTCCTGGACCATGGAGTTGAGAGACTTCTCTTTCCTCTATGCCTATAATTCTTAGGTTCCGTCTTTTCATTGAGTCCTTGATTTCTTGGATGTTTTGGGTGAGAGATTTTTTAGCTTTCTCATTTTCTTTGGATGTTGTACTGATTTCTTCCATCGAATCTTCCATGCCTGAGATCCTGTCTTCCATATCTTGCATCCTATTTTTCATACTCACATCCATATTTCCTGTTCTCTTCTCTGATTCTCTATTTCCTCTTTTAACTCTGACTGTGTTTTCTTTATTGTTTCCATTTCTATTTTCATGGCTTGAATGGTATTGTTTGTTTTTTACATTTTCTTCCCCAGTTTGCTTGTTTTTGCCTGGAAATCTTTCATTGCTTTGTCCTTTTCCTGTTCAAGCTGAGTCACCTTGGCTTGGAGCTCTTTAATGGTGTTATTCGTTGTTTTGACTTGTAAAATTGTGGCTTCTTTGAATTCCTTCATAGGTTTTTTCTTTTTTTTCCTTTATTTTTTATTTCTTCAAGTTACATCTCAATCGCAGTCCCTTCCCTATTCCCCCTCCAGTCCCACCCTCAACCCCCCATCCTCTTCCCTTTTTTTTTCTTTTAAGTTTAAGGTATATCTTATTTTCCCCTACAGTTTCTCCTTTCAGTCCAACAAATGGCTCTTTCCCTTATAATAATAAATACAATACAGTACAACAGAGGTAATTAGGCCACAGTTATGAGGGTTATATGGCTTAAAGTACATTCCCAATGACCAGTCCATATGTATTTGGTACCTGACTTTAACATTCTACTATCTAAACCTCTCCATGAGTTTAAAGTTCTATATCTGACTCAATATTCATACTAATTGCAACACAATTTTAAAAGTATCTTCTTAGATGTATAACACTCTCTTGATTCCTAAACAACTCAAAATTTAATTATGAGACTCTAGCTATCTGTTCTTCAATCACCTCAGAGACCTGAGAGGGATAAATATATCTGATTTTATAGGAAGTACAGGGCCTGCAGCTTCCCAAACTAAGAAATGACATACCAGTGGCTGCCTGGACAGTTTCCATTTTCTCTCCATACATTATAGCATCGCTCTTCAGTGATTTGGCCCCACTTCTCTGACAGCCATTGATTGTAGAGAAGGGGTTATGAAGGACTTACCTACCCTGTCTTGGCAAAGCTAGGCTGTCGACTTACCTTCTTCTAGGTTTTGTCCTTTTTGGACAGCATTCTGTCTACAGTTGGAGCAAGGGGCTTTTCCTACCAAGAGATAGGCTTGCGTCCATCCCATTTCTCTGGGTATTTGGTTGGAACTTACCAGGAGTCTCTCCTGGTGGGGGATTGATGATCCCGATTCCCGGGTCCAGAGGCTTCCTTGCGTGTCCGAGAGTGGGAAGGAGCATCATGCCCAGGGATCCTCAGTGGTCCCTGTGTAGCTGGGTGAGATTTAGAAGGGGTCATGCCCTTTGTACAGCATCCTGCAACACTTGCCGCCTTGTGGCTGTTAAACCCAAAATCAAAATACATTCGCGCAGGCCGCCGCCATCTTAGATTCCCCCTTACTGAAATTTGATATACCATGTTTGCTTGGTATTCGTGGGAGGCTTGCCCTTTTCCGAGGGTAAATGGAGGGAAAGGGTAGAGGGGAGGTGATGGGGAAGGACTGGAAAGAGAAGAGGGATATAAAATAATAATAATAATAGTTACTATTTTTAAAATGCTAGAAGAAATAAGTATGTTGTATGGATTGGAAGGAATTTTGTAGCTGAATGCTTCATTCAGCACATAATGCCACACAATGGCATATGGTGCTATAATGCCTGAAAAACACATAGATTTGACACAGGCAACCAATGAGAAAAACTCTGAAGTAATCCTTGGTGGTGTCACAGAGTACAGAATTAGTCTGAGAAGAAAACTCAGTGCTGGGCCTCTAGCACAGGAGAGAGTTGGGAAGTGTTTTCAGGAAAAGTAAAGAACTTCCACATTGTTCCTTAAAAAGATTGGTCCTGTTTACAATATTAACCACTGGAGTTAGACAGATGGTAGAGTGTGGGAGGGTGGGAGTGGGAGGGGTGGAAAGAGGGCACTGTGATGAGGATGCTACCTGAAGTAATAAATAAATATTTACAAAAATAAATGACAAATTAATTTAAAAAAAGAATATCCATGAATTGTCTAATTTTCATTAAAACATGTAGACTTTATACAACTTGTTCAAAGAATACACAGCTAGAAGGTTACAAAGAAATGAGCCTCCATCCAGGTACGGTGATGCCCAAAGCCAAGTTCTTCAACACTCTTTAAAGAATCTTCTAAACTCTACAAGATTTTCTCTGAGAAAGCTGGAGCAGCAGACTATTGCTTCATGAAGTCCCAGCTATATACTGTGGATGATGTTGTGTTATATGGGGTTCTCACTGGGGAACTGCACATGTTATTGACAAAATCACATGAGATTGCAAGAGAATATCGATAGTCTAGACCCTTACATCAGTAGCTGTTACTATTCAAAGAAATGGTCTCCATCTGATTAAACAGCTTCCCCCAAATATTAAACACTTTGGCATTGGTAATTCGTAAGACAAAGACAACTTCTCAGAGATATCATGATGGGACCATACTCCACAATCAGGCAGATGTTACTTTGTCATCTGCCACAGTGGGACATGTAGGATCTATCTGCGCTGTCTGTTGCAGGAAGCACACTCAGTTTCTGAAGACCAAGAAACACTTGTGTGGGATTCAATAAAAAGAGCCATTGCTGGATTAACTGCATATAGTAGTATAGGTCGCTGGAATTATCAGTTGAATGGGATTTTTATTTATTATAAAATTTTTGATACAATAATAAATGTGTCAACAGATACTAACAATTAACACATGAAACCATGTTCTCCCTCCCCCTTTCTCTCTCATGTTATTCTTATTCTCTTTCCAGAGGCAAACTCCTTTATTTTTAATTTCATTTTGCTATTAGTGTTATTTTTATATTTGAAGTTAATGTTTCAATGAATCAGAAGTCACTGTGTATGTGGGTGTCCATCTCCTGTCCTTGACTTTTTATGGTTTTGTTTTTGTTTGTATTTGAGATAAAGTCACCTTGAATATCACAGGATGGCCTTAAAATACGAGTTTGATTCTCCTGCCTCTGTTACCCAAGTGCTAGGATTAAAAGCATGTCCTACACTGCTTGGCAGTCATCTGTCACCCTTAGAATCTTAGCTCATTTATTCTTCTTAAATATTTTAATGCCCTGATATGAATGTAATCTAATTAATTATCTTAAACAAGTACTTGCTCTTTTCAGTATTTTGACCAAGAAAATATCCACTGAAATTACCATTTTGTTCAGTTAACCTTGCCTAGGGAATAAATTTACTTTACTTTTGGGGCTTTCACTTATTTAATTGCTACGTCTTTATATGTTCTCTAAGTTTTTAAAATTGTTGAATCCATTTTCTACTTATAAACTTTCAAATAATTTACATTCTTTCATTTCCTTTGATAATATCCAGAACCTTCTAAGAGTTAGGATATGATTTGAAGTATAACTTACAGAAGTGTGCTTTTCCCCATACTTTGTAATGTCTTGAGAATTGCATGGCTCACTCTTGCAGTGCTGATTGCTCTATCTCCATCCCACACTCTTTGACTTATTGCTTTAATTTCATTGATTTTTTTGTTGTTTCTTGCATATATGTGTGTGTTTATGTGTTTATTGGAGTGTGTGTGTGTAGGGCAGAAATTGATGTCACTTTTGTTTTCTTAATTGCTCTACAATTCATATATGGCGGCAGAGCATGTCTTTACACGAGAGCTCAAAATTTCAGGTAGACTAGCTAGCCAACTTGGTCTAGGGATCCCCTACATCTTCCTTTCATGATCTGGTCTTACAGGTGGGCTGCCATATCAACCTGGCATTTTGGGGATACTATGCATTTGAATGCTGGTCCTTTCTTTTTCAAAACAAGGGTTTTGCCCACTAAGCAATATTCCCAGGCCCCGCTTATTGCTCTTTATCATTTTCATTAATTTTATAACTGATACGTTGACTGATTTAAAATTATAATTGAACATATACATATAATTTTGGAGGAATATCCTAGTCAACTATTAGAGGAAAGAAACGAAAGGAAAACCTTCTGGCTAAAAGATCTTGTGATGGGAAACAATTTTGAAAATAACACACTTGTGCTGGAGAGGACTTACATCAGTGTTTTATATAACACCCTTGGAAAACACTCCCTATAGGGCTGGGGTGCAATGACCAAGAAGGCAGAAGAAGATGTTTGAGCATCACATACCAGTGAAGATGGGGTTCTATAAAAAGCATGCTGATGATTCCTGTTGGATTATCTGGAGAATGAGGATAAAACACAAACTCCATATCTTTATGCTGAAGAATGTGGGTGCTACATGTATGATCCTCAAAGAGTAGACCTGGGACACTTCAGGTCAAGGCTTTTGAGTTTCTAACCTTTGACATATTCATGGCCTGCTTCTGACATGTAAGCGTTCTTCTCATAAAATGTCTGTATTTCTATTACTGTCCATTTCCACATTCCAGAACATGAGTACTTGGAAATTACAGCAGGTACCCTCCATCTTTGATCCACACTTATATCAGCCACAGGAGTTTATTTTTATTCTCTGACAGTCCCATTTGTACTACTGTCCTATGTATTCACTAATAACCAATCATGCCAGGATCAGATTTTCCTTTCCTTCCAAAGAAATCATTTGTAATAATGAACATTTCACATATCAGCATGGATCTTGTGTTCAACTCAGCTATATCCAAGTGTATATAAAGTTAAAATCTTTCCCTTTGTATCTCACAGTGGGTAACATCTTACTTCCTTCTATATTATTAACAGGTGCTAGTGTTTAAATATTCATCTTTATTAATTGTATTCTTTGTGCACAGACAGGGTTGTGAATCATGGATGAGGGTCTTATTAATTCTCCTTACAACAAATGATGAGCATGTCAAAGTCTCTTGCTTCCTGCAGTGAGAAGATCAAAGTCATGTAGTAACATCTGTATCTCTGTGGGCACAAAGAGAACAATGGAATTTCATCCTCTATATGCAGTACAGAAATATCTGACCAGGTCCAACAAGCAGAGAGAAAATAAAGTTTTTCTAGAGACATAATGTTAGGAATCCTGGGTGATCACCTTCTTATTTTAGATTCTGAACTCAATAGGATGAGGGAAACTCAAGGTTTAACAGTCCTGAAATACAACAATCCCAAAGGTCTAAGCCTCACCATGTTTTGAAATGGAAACAGCTGAAGACATAGCCCTCTAATTTCCCTGGGTCTTAAGGGATGGAGTTTATTCTTTGTTCAGATATAACTGTGTCACTCACCAGTATCAGGGCAATTACCAGAAAATACAATCAACAAGTTAACAATTTCCATGTGATTTTAGAACTAAAATGCTTCTAGAAAAAGTGGAAGAAACATTGTTTTTCTTTATGTTGCTCATATTTTAATAATTTGAGAGGCTAATGATTTTTCTTAATGAGAATATGGAAAAAAATCTAGAGGCATCTTTTGTCCTGACAACAGACAGCCAAAGACTTCTGAGGACAGGTAATTTCATTGTAAAAACACTCCTATTATTCAACAGGAGAGGAGTCACCACCAGCCAGTGATGCCAACAGTAGAAAGGAATTACAGTAACTGGTCCATGTGTCTTTGATGCTCTGGAAAATATCACTTTTATCCCAAGTTAGAGATGTTTAGACCAAAGCATAGATAATTAAGCTTTGTTGAGAATTCAGACCTAGTGGGTACTTGGACTCTACTTCCAAAGTAGGAAGTTATTCTCTGAACCCTCTGAGTAGATCCCAGACTTCTCCCCACTGCACAGTTACACAGTAATTTCCCTGGTCCTTCAAGGACCTCAGCAGTTTGTTACATTTTATCTGCCGGGAATTCCAGATCTTCTGCAAAGCTATTACTGTGCTTTAGATATACTCTTGTCTTCAAAGACCTTTTTAAAATAAAGAGCTCTGAATTGGACTGAAGAGCTTTTGTGTTAAGGGGTTGAATTTTCTCCTTTCAGGTGATTGAGAGGCCTTGCTGAGGAACACAATGAGCAAGCTGCCATTGTAGAAGATCACTTTCAGACTACAATGGACAAAGACATGGGAGGGATCCAGTTGGAGGAAGAATGATGACAATAGCTAGAGTTTGATGATAATTGAGACAATGTGGGAACATAAAAGAAAGAATTTGTTTGAGTATGGTGGTGTATACCTGTAATCCCAGCTACTTTGGATATCAAGCAGGTGGATTGTAGGTTTGAGGCCAGATTGGGCCACATAACAATATCTAGTTCCAAATACATAGATTGATGAATATATGTATACATACATGCATAAATGCATACACACATTAAATACACACACACACACACACACACACACACACACACACACACACACACCTTGGTAATGAAGACTTTTCCCTGTTTAAATGAACCCTAATGGGCACCACTTATGCCCCAATCTTCGATCTCATTTGAGCAGAGTGGTTTCTAAAGCACTTGGAGATCCCATGGAAGAAAATGCACCAAGACTGTGTTTGATACTCTATGGGAACTCACAGTCTTAGTAGTTCTGTACTGTTTCTTCATTCTGATATTGCACAAACCATGTGGGAATAACATTGTTTCTGGAAGGGAATGGAATCTTAAAATCACAGTAAATGGAATAAAGGAAGAGAAGAGTTCTTGTGGTCTTTGTGACTCTTCACAGTCATTCCTTGATGACTTCTAGGTTCTTCACTCATCTACATCATGAAGTCTACTAAATATGACAGTTAGTAATGAGTGTCAGTTTAGAATACAGTTTGATACAGTTTAGAATCACCTATGAGACAGAAATTCTGAGGGAATTTCTGGATCAGGATAATTGGTATACAAAATTTAACCCTACATGTAGATGGCACAATTCCATGGGCTTTTGTCCAAGTTTGAATAAAATGGGGAAAATGTGCTCTACAACCAATGTCTGTCAGAGAAATGGGGCCAAATGGCTGAAGATTGATGCTGTAATGTATGGAGAGAAAATGGGAACTGTCCAGGCAGCCACTGGTATGTCATTTTTTAGTTTTGGAAGCTGCAGGCCCTGCACTTCCTATATAATCAGATATATTTATCCCTCTCAGGTCTCTGAGGTGGTTGAAGAATAGATAGCTAGAGTCTCATAGTTAAATTTTGAGTTGTTTAGGAATCAAGAGGGTGTTCTGGATCTAAGAAGATATTTTTAAAATTATGAGGCAACTTAGTATGAAAGCGGAGTTAGATATAGAACTTTAAACTCATGGAGATGGTTAGATAGTAGAATGTTAAAGTCAGGTGCCAAATACATATGGACTGGACATTGGGAATGTATGCTAAGCCATATAACTCTTATAATCATGGCCTATGTATTTCTGTTGTTTTGTATTGTATTTATAGTTATAAGAAAAAGAACCATTATTTGAACTGAAAGGGAGAGCTGTTGGGGGGAAAAATACCTTAAACTAAAAAAAAAAAAAAAAAAAAGAAGGGAAGAGGATGGTGGGGCTGAGGGGGAGGAGGGTGGAAGGGTGGGACTGGAGGGGGGAGTAGGGAGGGGATTGTGATTGAGATGTAACTTGAAGAAATAAAAAATAAATTATTAAAAAAAATGGGGAAAATGAACTGAGCCCCATTGTCCTCTCCTTTCCCCTTTCTGACTGCCAGTGTGATGTGTCCAGCTACCTTAAGCTCCCTGTGCCATGATTTCCTAACATGTTATGGACTGGACTCATAAACAGTGAGTCAAAATAACTTCTTTCCTTAATTTGCTTTTACTGAGTATTTGACACAGAATAAGAAAAATAATTGAAATAACAAGCCAAAAATTAAATCATCAAACAAGCTAAGATCCCAAGGCTATTTGCTAATGAAAATTCACTCATCCATAGTCATATAGATGCCATAGAAGAACCATGTTCATACATAGATATAGATCATCCATTTTACCTTTCCCCTGTGCATAGATTTACAGAATGCTTACCTAGTAATTACCTAAGGTGGGATATGTAAGAGGCACTGAAGATAATTGAGGGGTGCCCAGTGACTCTTTTGTTCCAAAAGAAAAAGAGAATTTTAATGATTTCAGGGCAAGGACAGCATTATCTATTCACCACTCAAGTTTGTAAAATGTAGTTTAGGAAGAGATTCTTTGTTTTTGTTTTAATTTAATTTAGAAGCACTGGCTCTTTGTAAGTGCTGAACTAGAAGTAGCAAGGTATCCAAAGAATGAGCATCACTCTGAGTTTACTTATTTTTTAGTGTGTGTGTGTGTGTGTGTGTGTGTGTGTGTGTGTGTGAAATATATAGAGATAGATAGATAGATAGATAGATAGATAGATAGATAGATAGATAAAGAGAGAGAATGTGTATCTCTGTGGGGCTAGGGTGGGGGTAGGGGGTACTCCAGTGCAGGTGCTCAAGAAGCCAGAACACATCTGCTGCCCTGGAGCTGGAGTCACAGGTGTTTTTGAGCCACCTGACAGATGTGCTTGGAACAAAACTCAGATCCTCTGCCAAGGCTAGTTAGCTATCTCTAAAGCCCTGAGCTTCACTTTTTTATGACATTTCCTCTTTTCTTTTTTGGAACAAATGAGTTGCTGGGCACCCCTCAAAACTGAGCTAAAACGGAGTAAGGATCAAAGAGTAGGGATGTAAGATCTTGATGCCCTTATACAATGCAGAGAAATAAGCATAGTAGATTAGTTGTCAGAGAGAAAGCATGAAAACCCTGCAGTCACTGGCACATGCAAAAAGGCACTCTATGGTATCTGAAGATGGCCTATGTGAGAGTAACACATACAGCCCACATAGATATTTATGATGCTACTGAGACATGTCTCAACAGGCAGCAGATGGATGGAGCAAGCACAAAAAGAATCTGTACTATGCCAATGACCCAGAAACCCATGAAGTATCGCATAATCCCCATGCTTCCTAGGGCTTTACCATTCATTTTTTTCTGTGGTTTCCTTCCTTGGAAGTGTATTGTCTCAAAATAAACCTTCTCAGTTTGATTGTTAAGACCCAAGAGACTCTGTACAGGTTCTTGTACTTGAAAGCAATAACAAGGGATTCTTCCATTAGAGCACACTGAACTCAGTACCCATTGTGATCTCCTGGGGCCAGGATCCAGATAGACTGAAATTATTTCATGTTGTTTCCATGAGTGTGGAGAACAGGTCTCCCATATCCTAAATGGTCTAGCTTTGATGAAGTGAGAACACTGAGTGTGAATTCTCCTGTGATGAACTGCATGTTTTTTACACTGTCTTCCTTAGGAAGTAACTGTCACCTGAGCTATAAAGATTTGTCCATCTTCCTTTATTTTCCATCCTCTAGTTTTGTCCTTCCCCTGTCCTGGCCCCACTCACTACCTCTGCTTACGACAAATTACATAAGCAGAATGTTTGCCTATAGAATTCTGTAGATGAGGAATATGATTGTCTTATCTGTCATAATTTCACTAAGGTGTGCAGACAAATTTGCTAATTTGGGTATACATTCCTAAAACTATGAATAGTAGAAGAAAAAGCTTACAGGATAATATAAGAGCTGTTATAGATTCACCTAAAATCTATGTATGTTATAATTAAAGACTAATTATAAAATGTTTATGAGAACTAGAATTGTGTTTTACAGATCTTTCCAACAACAGATGTTGGATGAGATATGCCATAATTGGAGGAAGCTGGGTTTATGGATGTATATGTTAAGAAGGAAAGCAAAGCAAGAACAATTATTTAGATATTTTGAACATTTCAAAACAATAATTAATGGTTTGTGATATAAATGTTTTTTGTGTCAAATTCTAAGTACTTTATGATTGTCTCCCAGAAATATTCCTTTGAAAATAAGTGGTTTTGAATTCCACTTAATATGTCATCATGTCTTCCTTGAAGAATACACATAATATCCACCACCTCAGTTGGTTGTTTGTTTTGTTTTTGTTGTTGTTGTTGTTGCTTTTGTTTTGTTTGTTTGTTTTTGTTTTTTGTTTTTTAGGTTTTTCGAGACTGGGTTTCTCTGTGTAACATCCCTGGATGTCTGGAACTCACTCTGTAGACCAAGCTGGCCTCGAACTCATAGAGATATGCCTGGCTCTGCCTCCCGAGTGCTGAGATTAAAGGTGTGCGGCACTACATCCAGTCCACCTTAGTTGTTTATGCAACAAAACATGATTATGTGTGTACTTTATGTATGTTACTTAGAAATGTTAGCTTATTATAAAAACTTTTAAAATGCTATTGTATTCAAAAGATCAGTTCTGAACCTTTGTTGTCTGAATATTAATGGATAGATATTATTTTGTACTTTGTCATAATAAGTCTCAACATTATTGAAAAGACAACATCAGTCATGTTAAAATCTAACTGGCTACATTTTACCTACAAGAGAACCTTGACCTACATTAAGGTCCTAAGGGATATGCGGAGCTCATGGGCTGAAAAATTTTATATTGTTGAAATGTTAGTGTCACTAAAAGAGATGTATACATTCAAAGTGTCCATAATAACTTAGTAAAAGCTGAAGACAATTAAAATCATTGTGGAACACAAGATGCGGCCAGATAGCCAAAGACATTTTGAGCAAAAATAAGAGGTGCAGGGATGTACAAAAACCCTGAATTCATGATGTGCTCCAAAGCTGTAGAATTCAGAAGAGAATCATGCTAGCATGTATATGTGACACAGAAGTCATGTTACATATCTCCATATAAGCTATGCATATAGAATCAATAGATATATGATGAAGTACAAAGGACGCTCCAAGGGGAAAGGACAGCATTCTCAACCGATGCTGTTAAGAAAGATTTTACTTAGTTGTGTCCTCTTCAATTTATTTTATGAAGGTTTTATAGTTTTCATTGAATGGATGTTTTCAGCTTTGTAGTTTATCCCTGCCTATAGTTTTTAGCTATTATATGTAAAGTTTACAAATATTTTGCTATTAAAAGACAGGAACAGTTTTCTTACTGAGTTTTTCTGCTGCAACTTTACTGAATTTATTAGTTTGGCCATAGAATCTTCTGACATTTCTCCATGTAAGGTCATATGATCTGTGAACATAGCTAATTTAACTTTTTCCTCTTTAAAATGAAGCCTCTCAATTTTCGCCCGACCCAATTCCTCTAGCCATCACTTCCAGTATGTGATGACCAGAGATGGTTGCAGTGGACAGTGCTGCCTGCTTCTGGATCTTAGAGGGAAAGCATTCAATCTTTTCACCCCTCAGATCTGCTGGAGTTGGCTGCAGATTGAGTGTGTATTCCATTCTTTTTCTGAATAACCTGGGTAGGGGGCTTATCCCAACGCAGTGAGGGTAAATGGATGTAGGACATCCGAGATTAGGGGGCTATTGAGAAGTGGCTAAAGTCATTTACGATGCTAGCTTCATAAAGCTAGTTCATGTAGTACCCTCAGTTCTTTTATAAGGAAAATTGGTTATAAAACTAAAAGCCTGGCCCCACCCTGTTCTCTGGCTTCCTGTCTTCTGGTATTAACTACAGCAAAGCCCTCACCTTGTCCTTGAATCTCCAAAAACTGTGAGCTAAATGATTTTTTTTTGTTTATAAATTAATGTCAGGTGCTTTGGTATAGCAATGCAAAAAGAACAAACACAAATAAGCTGTTAGCTGTGCCTCTTCTTTGTTTAATTACATTTCCTTTAACCTTGGCATCTAGCTGTAGCAAGCTTTCCTCATTTTTCTTCGTTTCCTTTTAATATATTTCTCCACATAGCTTTAGTTGGATGTTTGAAAAAAAAGTTAAGAGAGTAATTGATCCTGCTTTTTTTTGTAGTTAGTTATAATTATAGAACTGCAAATGCTGTGTAATATTCTGAGTCCATCTGGTTCTGTGTATTTTTCTATAACAATGAAGTCATCCATCAAAACAGCTTCCCCCTTTGTATGCTTCTTAGGGCTGAGAATATTTAATAAACCCCATCACTGTCATAAAACAGAAACATTTTGATATAATAATTTACTCATATAAACATGAAGCCAATGCAGGAGAACTTTGAGGTTTCTCAATAGCTATTCTCAGAGTAGTTTATCTTTCATAAAAGTGATCAAAAGTAATATAATTCTGTGGGTTTTCTCAATTTATTAGATATCACTGAGTTATAAACCTCTTACATGGCAATGTAATTTTATCTTGGGCTAAAATGCTATCAAAGTAATATAAAGTTGAGATAGGATTTAAAATTGAAATTATCTATGTTGTGGCTGCATTTCTGATTCTTAAAGTACCAGCTCACAACACCCTCCATCACAGGATGAATTGAGTTAATAATAAATTGTTCTACCCCAATTGTTCAGGTATGGCATTCAATACTACTTTTTTATTTACTTTTCCTGTAAAAATGCCTGTTTATTTTGCTTGTCTTTCCATCATTAATTGAAAGTCCTGTAGGTTCTCTGAGAAGTTGACCATGATATAAATGTCCAAGGGGAATTGGAGATTTGTAAAGATCTATTTTACAAAGGTTGTTATAATAAGAGAACACTTGATACTATGTGTACAAAGATGATGACAGAGACTCTCAGTTTAGAAGGACCAGGGAGATTTCCTTAGGATGGCTGGTACATAAAGTGTGTCTCTAAGATTCCAGGTGAAAGGGGAGGTAAGAGCATTCTTCAGGTAGGACTAGTCACCCCTTCTAAAAATTGCTCTTTAATCTCAGGATTTGCCACTGTAAAGGTTTATTTCTTCTTCCACAGTTTCTATCCACATCATCCATGGGTCATGAGAGTGCAACCATACTGAAGTTTGCTGGCAGCCACTGGCTTCCTCTGGGAATCCTTTACCACTTTCTCAGCAGCATGCCTGCTGAGTCTTGTGCTGAGTGTGGAAGCTCCATCCTTGTCTGTGACAGAAGCCTCCAAAACTTCCTCCAGTAGGGTACCTCAAACAAATGTCTTTGGGTTGTGGTATGTCCATAATGGACCCAGAGAAAGAAGGGCCTTGGTTATTGATGAGCACATCTTTACTTTGGGGTGAGAAGCAGGAATGCAGAACAGGAAACAAGATTGACAGAAGCAAGAGGGGAGGGAGACTGTGTGAGGGAGGGGGGTGAGGCAGTGACTGTTGAGTCAGTGAGGCCTCAGAGCAACAGGTGCTGGTACTTTACCAGGCTCTTTAGAATGGACATGTGATGCTGTTTTAGTTTGCTTGCCTGTTGTTATGGTGAACGTCATAATAAAAACTAACTCAGCAGAGAAAAGGATTTATTTCATCTTGGACTTCCAGGTCACAGTCTACCATGGAGGTGAGTCAGGTCAGAGATTCAGAGCAGAGGCTTGACCCAAAAATCATGGAGTAATGCTGTTTTCTGGGTCATTCTCTACATTTATCACTGGCCCACACTTAGCTTGTTTCCTTATAGTGCAGGCCCACATGCCTAGGGATGGTGCTGCCCACTGTGGTCTGGTCCCTCCCACTCAATCATCAGTCCAGATAATCTCTTACAGACATGGCTACAGGCCAATCTGATCTGGAAAATCTCTCCACTGAGACTTCCTCAGATGACTCTAGGCTCTGTCATTCTGACATCTGATGTTGAGTAGGATAGATGTCCACATGGAGAAGTTAGATGGGAACTGAATAAAACATACAGGCATTCTGAAACAGCACCAATAATAAGTGGTAATATGTGTCCTTCTAGGACTTCATATGTATTTGGATATTTGTATTTGTACAGAACTGAGAAATTTCACAACATTTTCCTACTGAGCAGTTTCTTTTTTAATCTTCCTGGTAAAAGTGTGATATAAAAGCATACATAACTTTTTTCTTTGTGGATGACATCTTAGATATTTTACATTTCAATGAAAATAATATTTCATCCTAAAATGACAGGATACAAAGAAAAAGTGAGTCCTTGGGGTTTTTGATATACTTTAAATCCTTATATCATTTTAATATGTTATTAATTAAAATTATACTAAAATTTATCACTTCCCCCCTCATTTTTTCCCTTCAGCCTCCTCAGCTTGAACCCTTTTATGGCCTCCTCCACTGTCAGGTTGATAGTCTCTTCTTATTTATTATTGCTGCAATATATCTATAGTTATATATACAGAAATATGTATGCACAAATATATATAAATAAAACCTACTCAATCTAATTTTATTCTTCATTTGGGGAGTCCTTTTTTACATTGATTCAAGATATACAAGTTAGTAACATTATTGATATCAATGCCAAATAGGCCATCACTATTATGATACCAGGAGTTCAAAGGCTCAAATGCATCACTTTGAGATTGCCCTTTTCCAGGGACAATGCTAAGTCGGTGTCCAATGAGCCTGTCTATTCATTGACCTTCTCCTGTGCTACTAGGTGGACCATCTTCTAAATACTGGCTCATTTGCTTCTAACTGTGTCTTCTCCGCCTTCACCAGGCATAAGGCAGCCATTGTTAAGAAAATGGAAAACCTTGTCATGTCTAACTTCATGCCTGTGTGGATTTCTTAGAGTCCTTTTTATTGGAGAAATTCATTCGGCTAAAAGAGGAAGGACAAGACACAATTAAGTAGATTGTTGGAATGAGTAAATTGAAGCTATTATGTCTTCTATTCCCATATCATTAACCCTGCATTAATAGATGTGTGACCTTGAAAACTGGGGACTGGTTACTTTGTGTTACTCATTACTGTTGTGGACACTTCCTCATCAATCATATTTATTCAGGAAGGGGCCTTGAAAAGGATTTCAATCAGCCTTCTAGCAATATTTTTTATATGTTAATTTACATGTTGTTTGTTTTTGTAGAATTTATATTCTTACTTTAAAGTGGAAAAATCACCAAGCATTGAAGAGCCACCAGCTCTCAATACTGACAGTTATTGACTTCTGTCTTGACATATTTGTTTCTTTGCTTGCTCTTTTCTAGTATGCACCTTTGAGTGAAATATTTTAGAGTATCTCATTTGTATACCTCTCTTAAGATATATATTATTTCTAACATGTCTTTTGCTGGATTATATAATATATTTAACGTTTACTTTTACTATTTTCCAAATATAAGCATAATAACATTGTAGAATCAAAATACAAAGTTATAGAAATAAATAAAGGGTGGGAAAATCAGGATGGATCAAAGAAAATTATCCATCCTTGTGTAGACACACATGATAGTTTCATCATAAATATTTCTCACACTGTCCTTCAAATACCTGTGGATACCCAGATTAACTGTATCTACATACTTGAAAGATAGAAGCCAAGAAATTTTTTTCTTCCTCTCTTGACAGATATATTTAAATAATTTCCTAGAATTCCATGTTCAAATGTAGGAGTTTCAGGGTCTTGAGCATTCTCACCTAGACAGAGTAGTGAACAGAGGCCTTTTTACTTCTGAGCCTTGAACTGGGACTTTGTATGTATAGTTTCACTTGAACACATGTCCAAACTTTGCAAGTCCTCACTGTCTCTTTTCCATCTGTAGATAGTTCACACTTAGTGACTGAGTCACACTTGAAAGACAGATTTGGGAAGGAGGCCAGAAACATGTAATCAGGGACTCTTTTTTTTCAATATTTATTTATTTCTTCAAGTTACATTTATTTATTTCTTCAGCCACAGTCCCCTCCTTCCACCCCTCCCAGTCCCATCCTCTTACTCTATTTCCCCCTCACCTTCCTATCTGCTTTTTTTTTTTAATTTAAGGTGTATGTTTTCTCCCCAACAGGTCCTCCTTTAATCTAATAAAAGGCTCTTTCTCTTATAACAATAAATACATTACAAAACAATAAGAACAATTAGGCCACAATTATGAAAATTATAAGGTATAACATACATTCCCAATGCCCATTTCATATATATTTGGCAAGTGATAATAATATTCAATTATCTGTCTATCTCAATGAGTTTAAAGTTCTATACCTAATTCAGTTTCCATCCTAACTTGTATTACCAACATAAAAACATCTTCTTAGACCTAGAACATCCTTTTAATTCCTAACTATCTAGTCTTCAACAACATCAGAGACCTGAGAAGGATAAATATATCTGAATAAATAGGAAGTGCAGAGCAAGAAGCTTCTAAAACTAAGAAATGACAGACACCTGGCTATGTGAACAATCCCCAATTTCTCTCTAAAACATTGGAGCATCTATCTTCAGCCTTTTGGCCCAATATCTTGGACAGACATTAATGGTAAAGTAGGAATTATGAAGGTCTTATCTACCCTGTCTTGGCAGAGGTAGGCTGTCAACTTACCTGCTTCCACATTTTGTCCATTTTGGACAGCATTCTGCCTACAGTTGAAGCAAGAGCTCTTCTTGCCCAGTGGCAAGCTTGCAGCTAATGTAGCCATCTCCAAATGGAGATTCTTCGATGCTCATCATCTACTTGGAGTAGAATTGGGGGGGGGGTGCTTTAAGAAGCTGACATGTCTCAATATCAAAAAATCTTAAGTTAAGAGAACATATTTGAAAGCCATATTCAACAGATCCCTTGAGGTTTTTCAAGATCACCTATCCATCTCTGTATACACACTTAAAGGTATGTTTAGTTCCAAAATATCAGAAGATTTTTTTAAATCTCAATTGAAAGATAATACTTTTTATTTTGTCAAAAAAAAAAAAAAAGAAAAAAGAAAAACCAATTTGCTCTAGGAAAGGTATTACCTGCCAAAAAAGTAGCATCCTAGAGTTAGGATAGGATTAGGGCAGGGTTCAGTTCTTCTCTCTCCAGGAGATTAAAAACATCCATCTAAGGAGTCCAGGGACAACTGGACAGCTGAAACTTCTGAAGAAAAGTGTCCAGACAGCAAAGAAGACAAGGAGCCCAGATGATCCAGATTCACAGACTGCCTCAAAATCTGTTTCCTCAAAAATCTAAAACCACAAATTCAAAACGGCTAACTAAGATGGTTCAGCCCCACAGACTGTTCCATTCAGGACTTCAGTAAAGCCCTGAACTTTCCCACCCAAAGTTCAGCTTCTGACTACAAACTTCTTAGGACATTTAAATAATTGAGCACAAAAAGACTGTACATCAAATGTTACTATTAACTTGCTTAACAATTTTTCCATTCTTACCTGGGCCCCCAAACTGGTTTCCTACACCCAAAATCATCAGGAATCAAGTTTAAGTGAGTGGTGTCCCATTCCCAGATGGTGAGGTGGGTGATTTTTTTTTTTTTGTTATTTGATGAGTTTTAGATATTTGTTGCTATTTAGGGGGATTGGTTACAAGTTGTTAAATGGTCTTGTTAAACAATGTTTAGGAGATTAGAACCAGGGATTTATCTCTTTTTTTTTTTCCTCTATCCTTCTTTCTCTCCTATGTAGGAGGAAAAAGACTTGAAAAGAAAAATAAGGGATATAGATATGATATAGGACTGGTAAAGAAAAATGGTTAGATTATTAAATATGCTCTTATATTTTTGTATATGGATACAAAATTAAGGTTATTTTTGGATACATTGGTATAGATCTTTGTATATTGATATGAAATTAAGGCTAACTCCTTTTAAGGTATTGTACCTATGTAATGCTTAAACATGCAACGTGAAGTTTTGGCCTTGTGATACAACTGTCACAAACTGTTTAGGAAAATTAAGAAATGCAAACGAATAGTCATTAAAACTTGTCATTTTGTTAGGTCCTAGCATCGTGTATCACAGATGTTATCTAATTTAATTAGAACTCAAGTTGTTAAGAGACCAGCAACGTTTGCTTATCCATATCAGGGACTCTTGAATCCTTAATAATTCAGTCCTGGGAAAGGGAAGAAGGCTGAACAGGAGCATACCTCTTTGGCTTATTAAGGGAAGAAGAAAGCCCAAAACAGGGACCTTTTTTCAGAAGATGGGTTTCCATTAGTGTTGATGATGTTTATGTTTCCTTGGAAGTTGTGAATGGTAGGTTAGCTTTTGTTTGCATGTAGGGAGGTCTGATCACTAGCAGGTGTCCTCTCAAAAAAAACCGGATCTTGCCAATTCTGACTTTCCAAACCACAAGGAGCCTCCTGTCTCCTTTCCCCAACCACTGGGAGAACAGATGTGCGATTGTCTCTTTTTTTTCTTCCTTATAGATTCTGAAGAACAAATTCAGTTCCTCATGGCTGAGTGTCAAGCACTTTACTATTTGAGCCATCTCTCCGGTTTCTTTCTTTTTAATTGCATTTATTAATATATTTTAAAGTATTTCAGTTAGGGTTTCTGGTGCTACAACAAAACAACATGACCAAAAAAAGCAAGTTTTAGAGGAAATGATTTATTTGGCTTACACTTCCACATCATTGCTCATCATTGAAAGAAGACAGGACAGAAACTTGAATAGGGCAGGAACTTGGAGTCAGGAGAAGCCATGGAGGGTTGCTGCTTACTGTCATGCTCTTTCTGTCCTGATCAGTTTGTTTTCTTATAGAACCCAGGGTCATAAGTCAAGGGATGGCCCCACCCACGATGGGGTTCGCTTTCCCCCATCATGCACTAGTTAAGGGAATGCCCCTCAGCCAGATCTTATGGAGGCATTCTCTCAATTGAGGTTCCCTCCTTTCACGTAAATCTAGCTTGTGTCAAGTTGACATGTGTATGTTTCTTTCATGATAAGGAAAAGTCACCATTAAAATAAAATCTCTGCAGATGTGGGGAGCATTTTGGAGGTAGCATAAGGGCATTGAGAGAGTTGAATATAATGAATTTGTAACACTAGAGGAAGAAAAAGACTAGGATATGGGCAGCCTTTAGTCAGTTCACCACAGCATAGGGCAGGTGAGGGGATGCAGGAGGTGGGCCCTGATGTATTTTGACATCTGGTCTCAGGAATTAAAGCAGAGTTCAAACATAGAATGCATTCTTAGTAAGAAGTTGTTTGGTCACTGGGTACCATTTTATTTTTCTCTTTGAATTGAAGCTCAAATATTTAGGTGAGTCTGGGAAAGATCAGAGAAATGAAATGTCTGAGGAAAGCTATGAGAATATCAAAGAAATTTAAAAATATAAACTACAGTGGATAAGTAGGCAAGTGCAGTTTGAGAACTATTCCTGGTTGTCTGGATCCAGTCACTGATTCCGTTAGATTAAGCATGAAGAATTGAAGTTTAAGTGGACAGGTGGAATTTTCTCAAAGACAATACAGTAGTCATAGATCCCACAGGGAAAGGGAAGAGTATAGGAACAGTGTGGTAGCATTCAACCAAACTGACACAAGTTAGCAATAATACAAAGAGGCTACAAGTATGACCATACACAAGTAAGTTGATGGGTCAAGACTGCCAAACCAGATGTAATTTCAGTTTATAAATAGAGAAAAATAATTCATCAATGTTGTAAGCAACAGAGAATGGTAACAAACATCTGTGTTGGTGTTTAACTCATTGGTACAGCATCCTTACTCAATATCCATGGTACCCTAAATCACTTTACAAAATCCACATCCTGTTTAGCATGGCACACAGTTCACTCTAGAAAACCACACATTATCTGTCAACTTTGCAAGTGGATTCCAGCCACTACATTACATCCCAAGAGGCTTTCTCTGAAGAAGCTAACTTGGGAGGTTTTTTCTTTCTATTTTACCAAAGACAGGGGCAGAAGTACTTCCCTAGCTTGTATTTTCCCTCAATAAAAGCAGTATTTAAAGAAGAAGAATGTTGGTGCAATTAAAAAGCTATACTATAAATTAACTGACCTGTCTCCATTAACTCTCCTTCCCACTGGAATGAAGCATCTTGGTATGATTATTAAACCATGAATGGACTTATTAAACGCCTTACCCCCACAACAGTATCTTATCGGTGATCATTTCTTGGTCCTTGGAAGTGATTTTTAAGCAATCTTTGAACCCTGTAGTGTGAGGATGGCTTAAATATCAGCAAATCACAGCCGCATTTTCATGCATTATTGATTTTCTATTGTCATTTACTACTTCATTATGTTTGGGGAGTTTATTATTTATAATACCAACTATACCACTCAACCAGGTTGCCACAAATCAACCCTGTGCCTCTCCAAGAGGCTGTCACAATTCTTTATGACCAGCTTGGGAGCTTGCAATAATCAAAACACATTCCTAACTTAATTTTAAAGTGGATCACAGATAAACCACCATAATTTCAAAGATTCGGAGTGCTTCACATTTGGTGTGCTCAATGTGTTCTCAGACATTGTAATAAAGCATTATGAAACCATTGAGTGCTGGTATTCTGTTCTTTACGTGATGAGTCTGTGAGGGTGGTGTCATTTTAGGCTGCATGTTTTAGAAGGGAAAAGACAACTTATTTTACATAGAAGTGGAAATAATCTACAACATTCAATTGGCTAGCTAGAAAAATCAGAGGTGTAGTGAGTGACATTATCTATGGAGAGTAGAAACCTTTTGAGGATCACAATGAATGTTCTTAGGTGACTGGTGGACCAATGTGCATAATAAGCTGTAGATTTAGGTTTTGACATCCCAGAAAGAAAAACCAAACGTACTACATGGAAGTTATCAGAGCATGACATTAAGTCAACATAAGAAAAATAGTTACAGTTTATAGAACGGTGCAAAAGATGTTATTTTGCAAGTTTGAGGACATTAAACATATTAACATTACTAAGTCACACAAGCTTTAATATTTATACATATTATTTGATTCGTATGGGGAGTAGAGTTAATGTATATGGACCATGAAATTATATGGATAATTTATTCATTAAAGTAACATTTTTCTTTAATTCTTCATTAAATAATGCTTTTGTTTATGGAAAAGCATGAATAAATTCATATAACTGGTAATCCTTTTTATGATGCTAAAAATCAGGGCTGGAACTTGAACATGCTAGGGAAAAACTCTCCACCCATCTGCATCATCAACCTGAATCCTGAACGTTAACCACTGAATACCTGTTAATTCAGTAAAGAAATATTTCTATTTTCCATCATTGATAGTTTGCTCTTCTGCTGTTTAAATGATCACTATTAAATGGGGTAGGTATGAAGGCCTATAGAACATAATGAGAAAAGAGTAACTTGTGATCATAAAGCTGTTACTAAATACCAAAGGCAGTGAAGACTATTCAGAATAAAAAAAAGTATTTCAAATAATCAAATGGAAGTGATTAAGTTGTGTTTTTCATAATCCAATCAGAAAATTAGTGCCACTTTATACATTGTGTGTGTGTGTGTGTGTGTGTGTGTGTGTGTGTATGTGTGCATGTAGGGGGGGCATTTACAGAGAGAGGGAGAGGGAGGGAGAGAGGGAGAATTATTTTAAAGTAAGTTGTAGTTTTAAGGCTGCCAATCATTTGAGGAAGTCTCTATATGTAAGGGGAAGTCCTTATACTGTGGATTGAATCTCATTAAACATAAAGTCATGAGAAGAAAGATGTGAAGTGGAGAGAACACATACAAAATGGGATCTCTACAAGCTGGATTGCCATGAGCATGGACTGAACCCCTTATCAGTTGTCTTTGGGCCTGTCCTGAGTTTGCTGTATATTTTTCAGGCTGTGGTGACCTTCACTGCAGTTAGAAACACACAGAACTCTGTCACAGGAGTTGGCAACATAGATAAAAGCAGTTCACAGAGACATTTCTGCTGCCAAACAATATTGTAAGTCTGTAGATCAATAATAAAACACATGGGTTTCCAGTCTATCCTTCAAACCTCTCTAGGACTCTCTGTGTGTTATATCGAATATGAAAGCTTACAATAAATGGAATTCTGAGACATACAAGTCAATGTATCCAAAAAGACATATTACAAATTGACCTATATATTAATACAACTCAAGTAAGAAATGTGATATTATGTTTAAAATTATAACATCTGGGCCTTGTATTAGAATTTGGATGGACCTGTAGGACACATTTATCAAGAATAATGAGATATTAGACTTAAAGGTGCAACCATTATGGAGGTCAGTCTGGCAATATCTTAGAAAACTTGGAATAACTCTGTCTTGGGACCCAGCCATACCACTTCTGGGTATACATCCAAATGATTCCTCACCAACCACAAGGACATTTCCTCATCTATGTTCATAGCAGCCTTATTTGTAATAGGTAGAAACTGGACACAACCCAGATGTCCCTCAACTGAAGAATGATTTAAAAAACCGTGGTACATCTGCACATTGGAATACTACTCAGCTATCAGAAACAACGAAATCATGCAATTTGTAGCCAAATGTAGAAAGTATGCACATGGCATCTGTTCACTTATAATTGGATTTTAGCCATATAGTACAGGATAACTATGCTACAACCAATGCACCAAAACATGAACATAGATTTTTTTCCTGTCAATGAGACACTTTGCACTATTGGTGCTGCCTTGTAGGTCCCCATTGTATGAGGAGGCTCTTAGCCCTCATATGACTGCTGAACTGGGGTGGGGGACTGTTATGTAGTGACTCTCCACTCCAGAGGAGTGGGATGGAAGGGATAGGGGGTAGAGGGTGGGAAGGCAGTACTGGGAGGGGTGGAAAGAGGACACTGTGATGGAGATGTAACCTGAAGTAATAAATAAACATTAAAAAAGGAAAAGAAAAATAAAAATGGAACAAAAAAGAATTTAGATTTAATGGCACTATATCTCCTGAATTTCCTGATCTAAATATTTAGGCACCTTGTCCTCAAATTCTGCGTCAGAGTACATGGAAACTTCATCTGTTTTAGGCATTCAGTGGTGGTGGAAGTACTCTCCCAGTGGCCACATAGACCTCATAGTCAAAGCCCTTATCTCCTTAGCATTTTGAACCTGAGCTCCCTTCTAAGTGCTGGAGAATCTGTCTGTGTACCACTTTATCTTGGTCCCCTATTTCCTTATTTTCATCTTCCTTTCAACCTGTCTTAGTTAGAGTTACTATTGCTGTGATGAAACACCATGACCAAAAGCAAACTGGAGAGGAAAGCATTTATTTTGTGTACCCTTCTACTTTGTTATTAATGGAGGAAGTTGTGATAGGAACTCAAACACAGCAAGAATCTGGAAACAGGAGCTGAGGCAGACCATGAAGGGGAGTTGCTTACTGGTTTGTTCCCCTGACCTGCTTGTTGAGCTCTCTTATAGAACCCAGGACTACCAGTTTAGGGATGGAACCACCCAAAATGGGTTCAGCCCTTCCCCATCAATCACTAATTAAGAAAATATCCTGCAACTAGATCTTATGGAGGCCTTTTCTCAATTGAGGACACCTACCTTTCAGATAACCTATTTTGTTTCAGGTTGACATAAACCTCTCCAGCACATAATACTTCATTCACTTCCCCACTTCTCATTCATCTTCTGTTCTATGGTTCTTCTGTGTGCTGCAATTTAATATTTAGAAAGACTTTGGCTCTTCATATTATAGTAGACAGAGCCCTTATCAGTTATATTAGACACTGAATAGTGAACTACAGGAAGGAAATAATTTTTCTCTTCTCCAGTTATTTTAGTATTCACTATAATGTGAAAAATACCCAGTTTAAATTTTTAATTTAATTCATTGTGTAAGGGATTTTGAGGTATATGAGATATACATAGAAAAAAAATGGCCCAAATTGTTAATTGTCTTAGAGCACTTTTTAGCCAGTCAATGTTCTAATACTTTTTGTGCATTAACCAGTCCTATGCAGGATCCTTTAAATATGTTGTGTTATTAACTTTCATCATCTCCATAACACAGATGAGAAAACTATGGCATACCACGTTTAAGGAAAGTCTAAACAGCATATTCAAGATAGAAGAAGATGTTCATTGACCCTAATACTTGATCTCTTTGGTAGCTCTTGTCAACATTATTGTCCATGAGTTCAGAGAGAAAACATCTGTTTCTTAGGAGTTAAAAAACAAATAAACATTGAATCAATTTAGTAGCAAATATAAAAACTATTTTGAATTACAGAAATATATTATTGGTGGACTAGGAGTATAACTGTATGTTAGAATCATTTGCCCTGCATAAGAAGGTCCTGGGTATCTAAGAAGTACATACATGCACCCGTGCGCACACACACACTTGCACATATTCACGTGCACATGTGGATACACACACACAGCACACAAAAATAAAATTTGATAAGATTATCAGTTGTATGTTTTTGTAGTAGGGCAATGTGTGTCTTGGTTGGAGAGAAATTAAACACAGGGGTCTCAGAGAAGAAATATTTATATTTTAAGTTAAAAAAAAGAACATGTATGTTAAAGAAGCCAGTTATAGGACAGATAACAAAAGAAAAGATAATGTTGAGAAGAAATTGTCAGTCTCTGGAGACAGAAATAAACAGTAAGATTCCTTTGAATCTGATTCAAGAGCCTAGGAGGTCTACTCTGTCTTCTACACAAGACAAGAAATGAAGAAGGGAAGGGGGTAAGACCTGCCCCTTCATTTGTTGTAGTTTTGATCTTGGGCTTCCTGCAGTACACAGGCAATTCCTGAGAGATATCTTGGTAATGATGAAAATCACCTGAAGAATGATGAGGAAAAACATTTGGTTAAAGGAAATTATTCCAGGCAAATCAAATATTCTGGATGATGAAAACATTTCCTAACAGCTGAGGATTCTTGAGCTTCTTTTACTCTCTAACCCTAGATCCTATGCTAGAAATAGAAAAAAAGTGCCTGAGTTCATAAATAGACTCTCTGACAAACCCAGCTTTACACAGAGCACACACCATAGCTGTCAACGTCCCATGCTGTCATCAAGTATACAAACAAGTGAATCCTATCTGAGAGCACAGACTGCTTCTTTGTTCTCTTGAGATACTTTTTGTAAACGGAGATATATTTGACTACAACAAAATACACTTATTTATGACTTTCTCCTTCTGTGTTCTGTCTAATATCTTGATTTCCCTGCCTTATACTCTGTCACCCATGTTAATTCAATACTGAAACAATCACAAACACACATCTCATTAATAAAAATCTATTTTCATCTATTTGTTTTTATTTTTTATTTTGCTTTGCAGTGATTTTTGCTTAAAGAGAAAGCCCATACCCTTTCTGAAAGGTTTCAGAGTTATATTTGATGTTCTTTGGCAACTCTGAGGTGACCAAAGAATGTTGAGTATTATTTCATCACCACTCTAATACATATGTCTGGAAAAAGGAAAGAAAATCATACAGTCATATTGAGAGTTACATGGCAGAGTTCTAGGAACTTTTAAAAATATAGATTCTTTGTCTTGTAATCTTGCTTTGAGGAAGGTTGTTTAGGTTATCTGTATATATGACACTTAAGAAGCAATCAGTTTAAAATTCCTTTTCTTTTTTAAATTTATTTATTTATTGCTTCAGGTTACATCTTCATCATAGTGTCCTCTTTCCACCCCTCCCAGTCCCGCCCTCCCACCTTCTACCCCCAACCCTTCCATCCCACTCCTCTAGAGTGAAGTGTCCCTACATAACAGTCACTTGCCCTAGTTCAGCAGTGATATGAGGGCCAAGAGCCTCCTCATACACTGGGGGCCTACAAGGCAGTACCACTAGGGAAAGGTTTTTCATTGACAGTAAAAAAAGTCTATGTCCATGTTCCCTTTAGTGCGTTGATTGTAGTATAGTTATCCTGTGCTATATGGCTAAAATCCGAGTATAAGTGAATAGATGCCATGTGCATCCTTCTGAGTCTGGGTTAGCTCACTCAGGATGAGCTTCTCTAGTTGCATCCATTTTGCTGCAAATTGCAGGATTTCATTGTTTCTGATGGCTGAGTAGTATTCCATTGTGTAGATGTACCACAGATTTTTTTAAATTTATTTATTTATTACTTCAGGTTACATCTCCATCATAGTGTCCTCTTTCCACCCTTCCCAGTCCCGCCCTCCCACCCTCTAGCCCCTAACCCTTCCATCCCACTCCTCTGGAGAGGAGTGTCCCTACATAACATTCCCCCTCCGCAGTTCAGCAGTCTTATGAGGGTCAATAGCCTCCTCATACACTGGAGGCCTACAAGGCAGTACCACCAGGGAAAAGTATCTCAATGACAGGGAGAAAAAACAAACATACAAACAAAACCAAAACCAAAACAAAAAAAACAAAAAAGTCTATCTCCATGTTCCCTTTGGTGCATTGGTTGTCATATAGATATCCTGTACTATAGCTAAAATCCGAATATAAGTGAATAGATGCCATGTACATCCTTCTGAGTCTGGGTTAGCTAACTCAGGATGAGCTTCTCTAGTTCCCATCCATTTGGCTGCAAATTGCATAATTTCTTTGTTTCTGATAGCTGAGTACTATTCCATTGTGTAGATGTACCATAGTTTTTTAATCCATTCTTCGGTTGAGGGACATCTGGGTTGTTTCCAGTTTCTAGCTATTACAAATAAGGCTGCTATGAACATAGATAAGGAAACTTCCTTGTGATTTGGTGAGGAGTCATTTGGATGTATACCCAGAAGTGGTATGGTTGGGTCCCGAGGCAAAGCTATTACAAGTTTTCTAAGATATCGTCAGACTGACCTCCATAGTGGTTGCACAAGCCTGCACTCCCACCAGCAATGGAGGAGGGTTCCCCTTTCTCCACACCCTCGCCAGCATGTGCTGTCATTTGAGCTTTTGATCTTAGCCATTCTGACAGGTGTGAGATGGAATCTTAGAGTTGTCTTGACTTGCATTTCTCTGATGATTAAGGATGCTGAACATTTCTTCAAGTGTTTCTCAGCCTTTAGGAATTCCTCCTTCGTGAATTCTCTGTTTAGCTCTTTTCCCTATTTTTAAATTGGATTATTTGGTTTCTTGGCATTTCATTTCTTGAGTTCTTTGTAAATTTTGGATATTAGCCCTTTGTCAGATGTGGGGTTGGTGAAGATTTTTTCCCAATCTGTAGGCTGCTGTTTTGTTCGAATGACAGTGTCTTTTGCCTTACAGAAACTTTTCAGTTTCATGAGGTCCCATTTATTGATTGTTGGTCTTAGGTCTTGGGCTGTTCGTGTTCTATTCAGGAAGTTGTCACTTGTGCCTATGAGTTCAAGGGTTTTTCCCACTTTCTCTTCTATTAGATTTAGTGTGTCCAGCCTTATGTAAGGTCCTTGATCCACTTGGTCTTAAGTTTTGTACAAGGGGATAAGTATGGGTCTAATTTTATTCTTTTACATATAGACATCCAGTTGTACCAGCAAAAAATTCAAAACTAAAACCCAGTCAACTCCCCCAATTCTCTGATATTGTAAAAGATTCACCTTCTATCTATTCTCTTATAATCAGATTTTAGCCATATAGTACAGGATAACTATACTACAACTAATGCACCAAAGGGAACAGGAACATAGACTTTGTTTCCTGTCAGTGAGACACTTTGCCCTAGTGGTGATGCCTTGTAGGCCCCCAGTGTGTGAGGAGGCTCTTAGCCCTCATATGATGGGTGAACTGGGGTGGGGGCATGATATGTAGGGACATTCTACTCTGGAGCAGTGGGATGAAAGGGATAGGGGATAGAGGGTGGGAGGGAGGGAGTGGGAGGGGTGGAAAAAGGGCACTGTGATGAAGATGTAACCTGAAGTAATAAATAAATATTTAAAAAAAAACATTCACCTTCTTCACATACTACATTTCCCTGCTGATACTCCTTCCTTCAGCTTCTCCTTTAGAAATAGGGATTCCTCCTGCCTCTGACCCTTGTCCGGTTTTCTTTTCTTTTTTTTTTTAATAATGTATATGCCTTGAATAGCTACAGACTCTCTTGAGATTTCTCCTGTCACCTCTCAGCCAGAGGCCGGGGAGTTTAAAAACTAAGATAGTCAGAGAACATTATGGTGAGAAGTGCCAAGCTCACATGTAAAAGGCCAGGGGTCTTCACTCTGCAAACACATCAAACTCTACTTCTGAATTCTGCCCTTTCATTTCTCTCTGGAAATGGAAAATTCTCTTTTCAAGTCCTTCATTTCTTTTATCCAAGAGCACCTGGCAATCTATCCCTGTGTGTTTGGGCTTGGAGAGCAGATCACAGGGCAGCAAGATGTCTCATGAATCCAGATAAAGTCAGCTTTTCTTGAAGGCATAAAAGAAAAAACAATCAGGTATAAGTAATTTCTTTGGTGATAAGATATTTGAATCCCAAGATCAATGTTAAGATTTCTAGGATTTGAGTGTGACTTTGATTGACACAGGATTTTGTGGTGACCAAAACCAAAAAAGGGCTGCTTCACTGAAGCAGATCTCAGTAGCAATGCATTTATGGGGTAATGAGACCCATCATGACATCTCTATTGCTTTTCCAAAGCACAAATTAGAAAATATTATTCCAAATATATTGCACAGTAATAAGCAGGAAGCCCCACCTTATCGATTCACTTACTGTATTAGTTGCTTCTCTCATGATTGTAACAATATGCCTGACACAAATGACTTCGGGAAAGAAGGAAGGATTTATGTTGGACTATGTGCCAATACTGATATAAGAATAAAGTACAGTTACTTTTGCCTTTGAAAAACTAGGATCGAGAAGAGAAGCTTTTAAATGAGAAGCAAGGTAAAGCATGACATGGAGCCATGAGGAAAGAGAAAATATGATATGTGTGAAAAAGGACATAGTCCTTTGTGGTAGGGAAGGCATGGTGGCAGGAGTATGGCATAGCTATTATGATGTGACCATGGTCAGAAAACAGTAAAAGACAGATATTGATGCTCCTCTTTCTCTCTCTATTTTATTTAGTTCAGACCCTATGCAGCCCATGGAACTGCCTCACCCATGTGCTGACTAGATTACCCATCTCAGTTAAATTCTCTGGAAATGCCCACAAAGGCAGAACACACTGTGTTCTAGATAATTGTAAATCCTATTACATTGACAAGTTTAACATTCATATTTGTGAATCCTGTGTGCCCTGTGCCTACTTTGATGTAGACCTCAATAAACATTTGCTACAAAGTGAATACATTTATTTGTTTAAAACCCTCCTGATAGCTGCATAAAAACTACACTGAACACCCTGGAATGGAAGGTGCTTTGAGTCTGCCCCAACTAATTCAACAATCTTATCTCCCTCTACATTTTTCTAAATTTCAAGAAGACCCCAAACACCAACCACATTATTAAAATTGTTTGTTCAAGGAAAAACTAAAAATAATACGCTTCATTGTAAAGCATACTACATTGATTTTTAACTTCTACAAAAATTTGTGTAACGCTTGTAAATTTGAATGAAGTATATGGGAGTGAGGCTGAGTTTATCTTTGCTTTAGAATAATCTACATCCCAGAACAGAAGCATATAAATCAGAAATGACTTTTAGAGAGGGAACACATGTAGTATTACTGGAAACTATCAAGGAAGAGAAAAGAAAACAGACTTTCATCTGGAAAAGGCTTCCTTGAAGAAGCGATTACTTGAAAGATGTATAGAAGCTTTGTATGCACAGCCCTAGGGGCATGGTCAGAAACACATTTGTGGAGTGCCATAGAAAAAGACATGGGATGCATCCCCTGTTCAGGCAGCAGGAGAGAATGCAGATAAAAATAGTTCACTACAAGGATCTTCTCAATTTTCTGTGGTTTATCTCTCAAATCCTTAGTAATTTTACTTACTATGTAATACTGTTCTATTTAAAGAAAGAACAGGATTTGCATAATTTTTTCATTTCATCTTTACATCGTACTCTAAGTTTAATTGAGAATATAAAAGTATTTAACTCAAACGAGAAAAAATGTAGACAACTGAAAACGCAAAATTGTACCTAGAATTCATAGTTGCTCAGATATTGTATTTTTGCCATTGTAGTAGAATTTCTGCACAGAATTTACTCCACAGCTCAGTCCTTGAAGCATGTATATTCCCTGACATTTTTATCTTACACTTCTTACCCTTTTCCTTCCAAATCACCAGTTTCAGAGAGAGACAGATTCTGAGTTCTGTATTTATGAATATTCTTGTATGTTATTTGAAAAACTCTCTCTATGCCTTCCTTTTATCTAGGCTTCTTGCTCATGGACTTTGCTCAGTAGTGAATTTCAATTGTTTGTGTTTGTGTGTGTTGCTATTATTATCTAGAAATATTTATTTCTAACATGTAAGGTCAGTTAAATACCAAAGACTCAATGCCATATGAAGCCAGGACTTCCTGGGAAAGTAGCAGATAACCAGATGGAAAGTCCCAGTGTAGAAAGACAATTACAAGTAGCCACATCAAGCGAATATTTAAGCTCAATCTCTAAGGACATTCGAAGCCTTTCTGGGTTCCGTTTTAAGGTTTTATAAACAAAGATGGGACATACCCTACAGAGAACTAATTAAAGGATATAAGTCATCAAGAACCAGGTACTTGTACAATTTTGATTGGCCACAATTTTTTAAAGTTTATTTATTACTTCAGGTAACATCTCCATCACAGTGCCCTCTTTCCACCCTTCCCAGTCCCACCCACCCACACTCTACACCCGATCCCTTCCATCCCACTCCTCGGGAGTGGGGGAGTCCCTACCTATCAGTCCCCTACCCCAGTTCAGCAGTCATATGAGGGCCAAGAGCCTCCTCATACACTGGGAGCCTACAAGGCAGCACCACTATAGTAAAGTGTTTCATTGGCTGGAAACAAGGTCTATGTTCATGTTCCCTTTGGTGCATTTGTTGTACTATAGTTATCCTGTACTATATAGCTAAAATCCAATTATAAGTGAATAGATGTCATTCTCATCCTTCTGGTTCTGGGTTAGCTCACTCAGGATGAGCTTCTCTAGTAACATCCATTTGGATGCAAATTGTATGATTTCTTTGTTTCTGATGGCTGAGTAGTATTCCATTGTGTAGATGTACCACATTTTTTTTTAATCCATTCCTCAGTTGAGGGAAATCTGGGTTGTTTCCGGTTGCTAGCTATTACAAATAAGGCTGCTATGAACATAGATGAGGAAACGTTCTTGTGGTTTGGTGAGGAATCATTTGGATGTATACCCAGAAGTGGTATGGCTGGGTCTTGAGGTAGAGCTATTCCACATTTTCTAAGATATCACCAGATTGATTTTCATAGTCATTGTACAAGCTTGTATTCCCACCAGCAATGGAGGAGTGTTCCCCTTACTCCACAAACTCACCAGTATGTGCTGTCATTTGAGTTTTTGATCTTAGCCATTCTGACAGCTGTGAGATGGAATCGGAATCTCAGAGTTGTCTTGAGCTGCATTTCTCTGATGATTAAGGATGCTGAGCATTTCTTCAAGTGTCTCTAAGCCATTAGTGATTACTACTTTGTGAATTTTCTGTTTATCTGTGTTTCCCATTTTTTGATTGGATTTTTTGGTTTCTTGGCATCTAATTTCTTGAGTTCTTTGTAAATTATGGATATTAGCCCTCTATCAGATTTAGGGTTGGTGAAGATCTTTTCCCAATCAGTAGGTTGCCATTTTGATCTAATGACAGTCTTTTGCCTTACAGAAGCTTTTCATTTTCATGAGGTCCCATTTATTGATTGTTGGTCTTAAAGTCTGAGCTGTTGGGGTTCTGTTCAGGAAGTTGTCTCCTGTGCCCATGAGTTTGAGGCTTTTCCCCACTTTCTCTTCTAATTGATTTAGTGTGTTAGGTCTTAAATCTACTTGAACTTAAGTTTTGTGATAAGTGATAAGTATGGGTCTAATTTCATTCTTTTACATATCAAAATCCAGTTAGACCAGCACCATTTGTTGAAGATGCTGTCCTTTTTCCATTGCATGGTTTTGGCTTCGTCAAAAATTAAGTGACCATAGGTGTGTGGGTTCATTTCTGGGTCTTCAATTCGATTCCATTGATCCATTGTTCTGTTTCTATATTAGTACCATGCTGTTTTTATTACTATTGCTTTGTAGTATAGCTTGAAATCTGGGATGGTGATGCCTCCAGATGTTTTTGTTTGATTGTTTTTGTTTTTTTTTTTTATTGTACAGGATTGATTTAGCTATTCTGGGTTTTTTGTTATTCCAAATGAAGTTGAGAATTGATTTTTCCAGGTCTATAAAGAATTGTGGTGGTATTTTGATAGGAATTGCATTGAATCTGTATATTGCTTTTGGCAGGATGGCCATTTTTATTATGTTGATCCTACCTATCCATGAACATGGGAGATCTTTCCGTCTTCTGATGGCCTCTTCAATTTCTTTCTTCAAGGGCTTGAAGAAGTTCTTGTCATACAGACCTTTCACTTGCTTGGTTAGGGTTACCCCCAGTATTATATATTGTTTGTGGCTATTGTGTTTTGTTTCCCTAATTTCTTTCTCAGCCCATTTATTTTTTTGTATAAAGAAGGGCTTCTGATTTTTTGAATTAATTTTGTGTCCAGCCACCTTGCTGAAGGTGTTTATCAGCTGTAATGGTCTCTTGTGGAATTTTTGGGGTCACTTATGTATAATATCATATCATCTGAAAATAGGGATTATTTGACTTCTTGGTTTCCAATTTGATCTCCTTTAGTTTTCTTATTGCTCTAGCAAGAACTTCAAGTACTAAGTTGAAAAGATAAGGTGAAAGTGGGCATCCTTGTCTTGTCCCTGAGTTTAGAGGAAATGCTTTAAGTTTCTCTCCATTTAATTTGATGCTGGTTACTGGCTTGCTGTATATCACCTTTATTATTTCTAGGTTTGGTCTTTGTATGCCTGATCTCTCCAGGACTTTTAGCATGAAGAGGTGTTGGATTTTGTCAAATGCTTTTTCAGCATCTAATGAGATGATCATATGTTTTTGTTTCTTTCATCTTGTTTATATGGTGAATTATGTTGATAGATTTTCACATGTTGTACCATCCCTGTATTCCTGGGATGAAGCCTACTTGTTCATGGTATATGATACTTTTGGTGTGTTCTTGGATTTGGTTTGCCAGTATTTTATTAAGTATTTTTGCATCTATGTTCATGAGAGAGATTGGTATGATTTTTCTCTTTCTTTGTTGGGTCTTTGTGTGGTTTAGGAATTAGGGTGACTGTGGCCTCCTAGAATGAGTTTGGCAGTATTCCTACCCTTTCTATTTTGTGGAAGAGTTTGATGAATATTGGTATTAGCTCTTCTTTGAAGGTCTGGTAGAATTCTGTGCTGAAACCATCTGGTCCTGGGCTTTTTTTTTTGGGTGGGGGGATTTTTAATGACTGTTTCTATTTCCTTAGGGATTATAGGGCTGTTTAATCTGTTAACCTGGTCTTGATTTAACTTTGGTAGCTGGAATCTATCAAGAAAATTGTCCATTTCACTTAGTTTTTCAAATTTGGTGGGGTATAGATTTTTAAAGTGGGACCTAAAGATTCTCTGGATTTCCTCAATGTCTGTTGTTATTTCTACCTTTTCATTTTTGATTTTGTTGATTTGAGTTTTTCCCTCTGAATTGGCCCTAATTTGAAGGAGGTAGGATTACCTTATAGGGACTTTTTCTTTGTCTCACTTCAGCCTCCTGTCAGATATTAGGGTAACTGTTGATTGGTCTCCCTTAGTCTTTGATTTTTCCAAGAAACCCAGCTTGTACAACAGAGAAATTTAAATTTGAGGGAACAAGATGGAGGTTTTATCTAAAATGGAGCAGGCCAGGTCCTTTCAGCTTCAGGGAAGGTGTTTGAGTTGGCTGATGGAAAACATACTAAGAGACATTGAAGAGGGTTAATTTAGTTGCTTTTATATTGCTATTATGAAACACCATGACCAAAGTAATTAATAGATGGAAGCCTATACTGGGTTTACAAATCCAGATGTATGAAGCTATCACCAACACGACAGGAAAGTATAAGAACACACAGGTATAGCAACTGGTACAGCAAGCTGAAGACTCAGAGCTTAAGCCTTAAGAAAGAGGCATAAAGAGTAGCCTGAGGATGGTAGGGGTCTTTGAAACCTCAAAACACATCACAATGATGTAGTTACTCCCACAAGGCTATAACTTCTAAACTTAACCAAACAGTGGCGCCAACTGTGAATCAAGCATTCAAATGCCTGAGAATACAGAAAAATCTCAACCCACCAAAAAGATGCTTAACAGATTTTAAATATATATTGGTATTTATTTATCAAGAGCTTTAAACATTCGTCCCATTTTAGAACTGAGAATTTTTCCTTGTATGACAAGATATATTCTCGTTCCATGATTGACAATCAAAAAATAATTGAATGTGACACCAATGATACATCTTTGATTTTCATAAGTGATTGTGGATAGACTTCATTGAACAAACCTCTAAGTGAGAATAATCTATTTACTATTTGTTTTTATCTATTCCTTTCACTTGAGTCCATTTGTATATAATCAGGATCTCAGCTTCTAGTTAATGGCCTAATAGTTTCTTTTTAATGTGTTCTTTCCGGATAATTGTTCTCTACATTTATCCCACAACTATGTTCTAGTATGAAAATTGATGCTACTGAGCTTTAAAAAAAACACTAAAGGTTAAAGATATAAGTCGAAGATCATCTATCAAAGATAAAAAGATGAGTGAAGCTGTAATTAAGAGTGATGCATCTAAAAATTCTATTGCCTCTCAGAATCTTTGATACTTTTTTCCTTCAGGTAGTTCTGCATTTCCAGGTTTACATTGTAGAAGTAGCAGGAATAATAATAACATCACAATAAAGTAAAGATCAGCACTCAATTATAAAAGACCAGAAACAGACCACTATTTGAAATTAACTGCCCCAGGGGCCCCAAGCAATTTCATTGAGCTACTGTTGATACTGGAAATTTAACCTTTTTAACTAGTGATTGACAACTTGATTCTGAAGAATGTGGTATTTATAGACTGCATTACAAATCACATTACTTCAATTCTCCAACAGATAGAGGACAAGAAGGCAAGGCTTCTATGGTCCCATGATGAAGACTGGGAATCTGATACTTTGCTTTATATATGTCTCTAGTCTGAAGGAAGGTGAATCTTCAACCTAACTGTGTGATTGCCAACTGCCATTTGAATGAGCTGTTTTGTTGATACCTAGAATTTACATGGGTCTCTGTAATGTCCTGGTATGAAACAATTCATTCTGAAACTATTAAGCTTTGGAGTTCCTTTGAAATTTGACTATATCTGTCATTATTCTGTCCTTGAAAAAAAATTCAATAAGAGACAACTTGATGTTGACACAAAATTCTCTCTAAGGTTGCAGTGTGTGGTTCCCAGAACCAGCAGTGTCTATAAGAGTGAGTTCTACAAGGATTATCCAACAGTGCTGTATCATTCAGTACAGCTTTCTCCATGCTTAATGCTGGATAGAGGAAACTTTAGGCAACAAGTCTGAAGGGGACTTTCATAAGCAGTGCAGAACTCTGCTGTGTGAGACACAATCCTAGGAGGACAGACAGGAACATATGTCTGTCCTTCCTGTTTCTGACTCTATTGATGGGTTAGTCCCTTAAATCCAGGGACCCTTGCCACAGATATAACTATATTAATCTGCACAAAAGTACTAAAACTGAAGGAGACTCCAGGACAGGGATTCTGTAACTCAATGGCTGCTAATGCCAAATAAGGGAGTTAGAAGAACAACAAAGGCTAGTGTGAAATTGCCAACATCTTCTTTTAAATCACAGAAGAATTTCCCTGTGTCCTACTGTAACAAGAAACTGATGGGAAAGTGAATCTCATGTAATAGAAGTTGATATAGCCAGGTGGACACTTAATGGAGCCTTTTATTATATGCAGAAGTCTCCAAAATGTGTTGACTTGAAATTACAAGGTAGTAATGGTATTTAGAACTTGTCACTGCTCTTCAATCTAGAAGTTGTTTGCGTGGCTAATAGGACCCAGAGAGCAAGATAGCCTACTCTGTGTTTTTATTCCCTGAATCTACACTCATGTGGTTGTGTGATGGAATAAAAAGTAAAACCATATAAATGTGTAAAGCTATTATAGAGGTAGAAGCACGCGTGTTAAATCTGTGGGATAAATGGAATTATTTTATGATCCTAGTACCTGATCTTTAACTCTAATAGAAAATATATGACAATGTATCCCATAGCACTGGAATATATTTTGAAGAATATACTCTTCAGTTAGGGTTATTTGTGTGTGTGTGTGTGTGTGTGTGTGTCTGTGTGTGTAACTATCAGGAATACATTACTCAAATTTACATGGTGTAGGTAAGTACTAGATGTGGCTTCTTGATGCAATCCAGAGGTGTGGAAAATATAAAATAGGCAAAGATGCCAATGACCTAACAGGGCACATTTATTCACAGTGAGCATTTTTCATTTTTTTGAATAGAATGTGTATAATTCAAGATAATGATCAGGTGACATAGAAAATACTCAGATTAATAACATACATTTTTACAATCATCGTTAAGAGTGCATAGTATAAAATTGTATGTATGTGACATACATCTTTGACTGCCAGCACTGTGGTCTTATTTAGGTTATTTATGTCAATATGTGTGCATTGTCCCATACTGTTATATAACAGTGGCTATAAGGTCACAAGAGATAAAATTCACATCTCTGTTATAATCTTGAATAATCTTACTATTAGACTTGTGTCCATCAAAAGTTGAAACATTAGTATGCAAGATATGGCCGTAGACCAATATGGGAGAAATGTTATGATGGTGAATGGAAAGCATTAGGCCCTGTAAAACAGTATAGGAATGTTCAGACTACTGCACACTCAGGTACTGGTTTATAGTCATCATTTGTCATAAAAGTAAAGGTGCGAACCTTGGAGAAAGGCTGGTATACATCTAAGGAAGGAAAATTGCAAGGTAAGCCAGCTGTTTCTTGTGCCAGAAAGAAACTATAAAAGAATACGTACCATGCTGGTTGGATCTAGTATGAATTCCACACCATTGGCAAATACAGAACAGTTTGAAAATTCATGCAATTTGAAATCTGGGATGGAGATACCTCCAGATGTTTTTTGTTTTTTTTTTTATTGTACAGGATTGATTTAGCTATTCTGGGTTTTTTGTTATTCCATATGAAGTTGAGAATTGCTTTTTCCAGGTCTATAGAGAATTGTGGTGGTATTTTGATAGGAATTGTATTAAATTTGTATAGTGGTTTTGGCAGGATGGCCATTTTTAGTATGTTGATCCTACCTATCCATGAGTATGGGAGATCTTTCCATCTTCTGATGTCCTCTTCAATTTCATTCTTCAAGGACTTGAAGTTCTTGTCATACAGACCTTTCACTTGCTTGGTTAGAGTTACCCCCAGGTATTTTATATAGACATTTTTCCCTAGTGTAGCTGCCTTGTAGGCACCCAGTGTAGGAGGAGGCTCTTAGCCCTCATATGACTGCTGAACTGAAGCATGGGACTGATATGTAGGGACATTCAACTCCACAGGAGTGGGATAGAAGGGATGGGGGTAGAGGGTGGGAAGGCGGAACTGGGAGGAGTGGAAAGAGGGCACTGTGATAGAGATGTAACCTGAAGTAATAAATAAACATAAAAATGATAATAAAAAAGAAAATTCATGCAATTATAATCCTAATGTTGCAATTAATTAAAAATGTTAAATCCCCAAAGTCCATTCACATAAAGAGTGGAGAAGAAAGGGAATTTCTTTTATGTGAGAGAGAGAGAGAACTGTTTCTTTTCCATGGAGAACCACGAAATTTAGAAACCATCATCTTTTGATTAATATATAACACAATGTGATATACATGCTCTGTTTTCAACAGAAGGAAGATATTGTATTTTAAACAAGAGACTGTCTCCCCAGGAGTAGTTTTGCAGGTCATTAACCCTAAATATTTCTCTTAGACAGACAATATTGTTCAACTCAATTTTTATATCTTTATAACTAGTCACTGATAATACATGTTTAGCATTGCTGTTTGTTTCTTATGAGATGGAAAAGATGCCTGTGACATTGGAGAAATGTGATCTATAGTGGATGGAGGCTACAACCACATAGCAGTGAGATGTTAGTACACAAGTAACTGGAGACCCCAGCAGAGGCTGTGTTATTGGGATTGTATTCCACCGTCATTCCCACTTTCCCTGTCCCTCTTTGATCTTTCTTGTCCTTTAATTTCTTTATTTATATTTAAAAATACCTTGGAGCTGGGCAGCTCTGTGAAATGTACCACATTAGAAAAATTGATCTGCAAACATGCACAGACATTCTGGGTTTTTTTTCTTTTTCACCATGGTAATTGCTACTCAGGCATTGCCAAATGTATTGCATTGGAGATTCTGCTGAGCTCTAGTTTTCTGCACAGGCTAGTGGCAGTCTGCAAATCACTGGTTTCTTGCAGCCACCCAGAAGGCCCTGACTGCAGTCATGATAGATGGACCCACAGCAAACTGCCCATGATCACAGCAAAGAACTGAAGCTTCCCATTTCTATTTCTCATTTATTCATCAGTGTTTGTTCCTGGTGAACAAGTGCAGTGCCAGGAGGTTTCTTGATTACTATTTTTTCTCTTATAATTTCTTTATCTCTGACATCATATGCATATATATATATATATATATATATATGAGAGAGAGAGGAGAGACTTTATATAAATATTAACACAAAATTGAGGCTAAACAATGTTCCAGCAGCTAGAGTTCAGGTAATTAGGGAGGAAAGGTGTCTTTTTTGTGTCTTAATATTTCAGTAATAGGTTAGAGAATGCAATAATTGAGTTCAATCTGTCCCCCTCCATTGATATAATATAAAATTATATTTCAGAAGAACCCATTACAATACTATATAGGGAGTTGCTGGAAATTAATCTTCTGATTACAGGTGATATTTGCAATGAACAGAGAGTTTTTAATATGCTATTTGAAATTTTAGCTTGATTTTATCAAATATGATCTATATAGATGCACCTATGAAAAATGCATCAAGATGTCCATGCCAGCTTTGCAGAGTGGGAAGGAACTGGAATGACACTGTTCTCTGCATTTTCCACATATAACCTTGAAAGTTTAATCTTTTTAAGATGCTTTTTATTCATAGTACTGTAGTTTAAATCTTTCAGTGAACCCTTTCTGTCTTACTTAAAGCTAAAGTAATTTCCTTGCTAACTCTTAGTTACCCAGATACATTAACAGAGAATTCACCAAGGCATCTTTCAATCTCCATCAAATTAGACCCCATTTCTACGTTAATATGTCCATTCACCTCCTGTTTAGAAACTTCCTACTTATAAAGTCTGGTTTACACAGAAACATATAATAATCATCAACTTACAAAATCCCCAAAATATTAGACTCATAAAACTTGACTCCTGAAACCAGCAAACTAGTTTTGAGGCTACCATTATGTGCAACTGAAAACAGAGGACTAGCCTGTGACTGATCAGGGGTTCAAGTACAAACTGTTTATCTGCAAGGAATCAACCTACAAACACTGTGCATTCTTCAGGAATGTCACCCCCATGAGAATAAAGACCCCGAGATAAAACATTTAGGTACAATATGGGAGGAAAATAAGCTACTTAATGAAACAGAAGTGAGTATGCAGGAAACCATAACTAATTTCTATATACTTGGTGACTAAAAGAAGAATCAAAGGTCACAACCCATGTGAACATACTTTATGTTGTCAATAAACATGCAATAGTTAATATTATTTATATAATTACCATTGTTATTCTGTATGCCTCTATCATGGTGATTTTACTGAAAAGTCATGTGTTGATCTGTTATCTTTTTGTTTAACTTTCTCTTCTATTAATGTATTGGGTCCCTTGGAATTATGTCTCTTAACCTGTCAATAATTGAGGCTTATGTTCTGAATAAATCATAGTCACTAGTCACTGACTTTGATTTAAAATCTACATAGTCATAGATATACAAGCATACAGAAAATGAAAAGGACAAAACGTTATGTTAATTTTTTTTGAAAATTAAGTAGCTCCATGCTGATCATATGATGACTTCTCAATTGTGGAACATAAGACTGGGAAGATAAAATTAGAATCAGTGTGTAATGGTCTGAAAGTCGCACTATGCAGGTTCCACTATCATCTGTGAGAAATGTGTAATTAAGGGAAGATTTTAAGTAGGCATCACTGCTGGATACCAATTTTCCCTTTTCTATTACTCAAGATTTGCATCTTTCAAATAGAAATACATTACCCTCTTTTTCATGGTTTGTCTAAAGATTAGAGTTAGTCCATCTGGTATATAGCCTGGGACAAAATGCAGACTACAGGACTCTGTGAGTCCTGAATATTGATTCTCTTGCACGGTATTGTTAATTTCCTTTGAGAAAACATAGAAGAAATTATTGATATAAATCCAGTCGTTTTTTATTATTTCATGCACCATTCTTACTCTTCTGGGAGGGATGGGAGAAGGGTCTTTCCCTTTAGCCATGTGCTCATTATTGCTTGACACCCTGACATTATATAGAATCAATCATATGCATACTCCTAAAGGTAAAGGGAGGAGAGCAGATAAGCCCAGGACTTTGGGACTGAAGAAAGAGTATGCTAGTAACTAACTGCTCTGATTCTTTTGTTTATTTTGTTTTATTTGTTAAACCCAGTTTTGAAGCTGAGTCAGTAACCTGCAAGTAGCAATGGTTGTAAAGAATTAAAAGTATCAGCAAAAGCCTGCCATCTCTAGTCAAATGATGAAGAAGACTCAGCTAAGATAGACACAATTATTATACCATCAGGAATCTACTCTACTCCATGTAAAAGTTACAGAAAAAAATCGCAGCTTCATTCATGCCCACTCAAGCAAATGGTAGGCATACACCCTTGTGAAACTATAGAGACACTTGAAAGCTCACCTTACTTCTCCTTGGTGTGGTACAGATGAAAGGTCTGGTAGGGATTTCATACTTTTATCTTTCCTATGTGATTAAAGTCAAGTCACAGACCACACTGGGAGCCATGTATAGAGAAAAGATATCTACCATCATTCACAATTACCAAGCATCCCATGTTCTGTCTGTTGGGCTGATGTCAGGGGAAGTCTGTTAAGAGTCAGGACTTTGACTAGTACCCAGTCACAATAAGGACTATGCATTTATTATGTTAGTTCCTTTTTATGGGACTGTAATAGAATACCTGACAATGGCAACTTTAGGTAAGATAGATTCATATTGAATCATAGTTTGAGAATATCATGGTAAGGAGTGCTTGACAGAGAGTGTATGAGGTGAGGTCCCGAGTGATGTTGCCTATGCAATCAGGAAGCAGAGAAAGAAGGATACTGGTACTCGACTCATTTTCTCATTTTACTTTTTATTAAGTTTGAGATCCCAGCTCATGACATGGAACCACCCATGTTCAGAGAGGGCCATCTCCATTAATATAAACTTCTTTAAAGATAAACTGACAGATATATACCTAGAGATATGTCTCCTAGATTTTAAATCCAGTTGACAATAAACATCAAAGTTATGTTGAGATATCAAAGAACACTGTGGTACAGCAAGGGTGATCCTTCAAGTACTTGCAGTATTGGTAGAAATCTGGTGGAAGATTTTGGCCCTAGTCTAAGTTCAATAGTTAGAAGACCTTCTGCCAACTATGGCATCAATGGCGTCAAAAAAAACCATGAACATCTACCCAACAGACAACTCCTATCACTGTCCCTAATGGAGTGTGACATAGTTCTCAAAATGATCAACCATCCATCAAAATTAATCCACCCTACAAATAACCAGGATACTATCTACATGCATGGAAAAGCAGGGTTATGAGCTGGCAACTCCAAAAGGGCACAGATTTGTAATTATGGCACAATTGAATGAAAGTCACAGAAGGAATCATCAGTATTAGGTATTAAAATAAGAATGGCCTTTCAATATGAATTACATTTTTTGTGACAAAAATTTTCATGAAAAGATGTTACACATATCTACTCACTCCAAAAAGGATCCCACAACAAATTTAAGTACAGATACTAATAAGTCCAACTTGGTGAACCAGTAAATTTTATTGGGGCTACTTACAAGAATATGGGTGAAAAGTTACTTAAACGAGCAGAAATGACTCAAAGACAGCAGCATCACCAAAACCCACCCCGGGGTGACAGCTCACAAAAGCTAAGAACCCGGAGTACACCATACAGCCTTCAGGAAGCTCAACATGTTTGAAAGTGTCCTTTTCAAGTGACTCATTTTGTCTAAACCTCCTTTAGACAGCTTGACTGGTTTCTGCTTTTTTCAAGCAGCTCCTCTGGTCTAATGGTCTTCTTTGCTCTTTGGCTTGTTTAGTTGAGGGAGAAGTCCAGGGAATACCTTCAGTTTCAGAAACTTCATGAAGCTATTTTGTGTTGTTACCTTCAGGCTTAAGAGCTCTCCGGCAGGATACAATGTTTCGATTTCAGAAGAAACTGGTACATAATATACAATAAGGAAGAAATATGGGAGAAAGCTTTACAAATCCACAAAGGGGATTGCTGAAACAAATAACGGATTTAGCAAAGACATATATCATAAAATTTCTGAAGATGGAAAAAGTAAATGCAAAGTGCCAAAGAAATCCACATCAAGTTCATTAGAGACAAATTCCAACAAGGTAAAGAGCTGGGGAAAATCATAGATTCCATTAGAGATAAATAACAGTTTGCACCTATAAGAGAAATATAATAAATAAAAATGAAAGATTTCTCTCAAAATCCATGGAAAGTTAGAATCATATTGCTGGGCATTTTGTTAAGTACTAAAAACAGAAAAATATCATCTCAGAATCCAGTATCTATCACAATTACCGATCAATAATGAAGTGGAAATCAAGGAAGTTGTTGATAAAGATAAAGAGACACACTTTGTCTCTGTAAGACTTAAGGAATGGTGATGAAGTTCTATAGGCAGAAAGATCAATGAGTCACTGAGCCTCATCAGAGAAGCTTGTTCTTGCAGTACGTGGTAATGAATACAGAGATACACAAACAGATATTGTGCAGAGACTGAGAGACATTAGAGCCCTAAGCCTTTAATCGCAAGAGCCAGAACAATGGGTAAACATTCCCAGTGTTGGACAGTCAACAAGGGGTCAGGAATGTATTATGAACAAGCTACAATTATGACTGAAAGCCAATGTTTCAAAATAGCAGTGAGAAGGAGGAACTAGGGAACATGAGGCAGCTGCTTTATTGCAACACTACTTAAAAAAACTGTTATTAATAAGTTCAGTTGCATTGTGTAGGATAAATGAACAGAGAGAGAAGGTGCAAACATAGTTGCTCTTATGAAGCTTTCAGTCTTGTTTGGATGGAGTTCATTATACAAAGCTCCATTGCAAGGGCTTTGGTATTCATTTTTTCATATTTTTTAATGTTTATTTATTACTTTGAGTTATATCTCCGTTATAGTACCCTCTTCCCACTCCTTCCAATTCCACCTGCTCACACTCTCCCCTCTCTCCCACCTATCCCACTCCTCCGATGTGGAGTGTCCCTACATATCAACCCCTCTAAGTTAAACAGTCATATGAGAGCTAAGAGCTTCCTCTTACACTGGGAGCCTACATGGTAGCACCCTCAGGGCAAATTGTCCCATTAATAGGTAACAAAGTCTATATTCTTGATCTTTTTGCTGTGTTGTTTGTAGGATAGTTATCCTGTACTATATGACTAAAACCCAATTATAAGTGAGTAGATGCCATGTGTATCTTTCTGGGTCTGGGTTTGCTCACTCAGGATGAGCTTTTCTACTTCTATCCATTTGGCTACGAATTGCATGATTTCCTTGTTTCTGATAGCTGAGTAGTATTCCATTGTGTAAAGGTACCACATTTTTTTTATCCATTCGTCAGTTGAGGGGCATCTGGCTTGTTTCCAGTTTCTAGCTATTACAAATAAGGCTGTTCTGAACATAGATGAGGCTACGTCCTTGTGGTTTGGTGAGGAATCCTTTGGGTGGATACACAGAAGTGATATTGTGGGTTTGAGGTAGGGCTATTCCAAGTTTTCTAAGATATCTACAGACTGATTTCCATAGTGGTTGTACAAGTTTGCACTCCCACCAGCAATGGAGGAGTGTTCCCCTTTCTCCACAACTTTGCCAGCATGTGCAATCATTTGATTTTTTTGATCTTAGTCATTCTGACAGGTGTGAGATGGAATCTCAGAGTCATCTTGAGTTGCATTTCTCTGATGATTAAGGATGTTGAGCATTTCTTCAAATGTCTCACTGTCATTAGAGATTGCTCCTTTGTGAATTCTCTGTTTAGCTCTGTTTCCCATTTTTTGATTGGATTATTTGGCTTCTTGGTGTTTAATTTCTTGAGTTCTTTATAAATTATGGATATTAGCCCTCTGTTGTAAGTGGGGTTTGTAAAGATCTTTTGCCAATTTGTAGGTTGCCATTTTGTTCTAATTAGAGTGTCCTTTGCCTTACAGAAGTTTCTCAGTTTCATAAGGTCCCATTTAATGATTGTTAGTCTTAGAGCCTGAGCTATTGTTATTCTGTTCAGGAAGTTGTCACCTGTGCCAATGAATTCGAGGCTTTTCCCAGATATCTACAGAACATTTCACCCTAACACAAAAGAATACACCTACTTCTCAGCACTGCATGGAACCTTCTCCAAAATTAACCATATAGTTGGACACAAATCAAGCCTCAACAGATACAAGAGAATTGAAATAACCACTTGTATCTTATCAGACCACCATGGAATAAAGCTGAACTTCAACAACAACAGAAATAACAGAAAACCTACACATTCATAGAAATGGAATAATTCTCTACTGAATGACTACTGGGCCAGGGAAGAAATAAAGAAGGACATCAAAGACTTCTTAAAATCCAATGGAAATGAAGGCACAACATACCCAAACCTATAGGACACTATGAAAGCAGTGCTACGAGGAAAGTTCATATCACTAAGTGTCTACAAAAAGAAAATTGTGACAGCTCATATTAGCAAATTAACAGCAGAACTGGAAGATCTGGGGAAAAAAAAGAAGCAAACACTCTCAAGAAGAGCAGAAGGCAGGAAATCATCAAACTTAGGGCTGAAATTAACAACAAAAAGAACAACACAAAGAATCAATTAAACCAAGAATTGGTTCTTTGAGAAAATCAACAAAATAGACAAACTCTTAGCCAAGTTAACTAAAAGGCAGAGGGAAAATACCCAAATCAACAAAATCAGAAATGAAAAAGGAGAAATAACAACAGACAATTGTATTCATTTTATTTATTTATTCATTCATTCATTCATTCATTCATTCATTGAGTCATGTGTGATGTGTGCTTACACTGTCAGACACACCACCTGAATTTAGATTTTGAGCCAGTAGCCAGATATCACACTGTCCTTTCTGCTTCCCTATGAATATAGACTAAAGAAGAGGTACAGGCCTCAACATAGACAAGTAAAGAAAATGTAAGAAGCATGTTCTGGTACAGTGACATCTCCCTTTTTTTTTTGTCACATAGTAATCCTCACTCTGTCACAGGTTTTAACTTTTGCCCTCACATGGAGTTGTAAGTTGATGCAGTTTTCACATTGGGATGGTAGAAAGGTATAGGTAATGGGATAGCTAGCTAATCTAGGTAAACACGGGAGCCTAACCGCTTTATAAAATCTGGAAATATATTAATCTGACATAAAGGAGTGGTTGACATTTACATCAGGTCTAGATTTGTATTTTCTGGTGAGTCCAGGTGGAAAATTGTGTAAAATGTAAAACTTCATTGAACAGCCAGATGCTGCATCTGAACCGAGATTTTGTGGGTCAATAAATAACCCAGACCTATAGAAGGTGTGATGGTAATGGAAAATACTGTGATTTCTTTTAGCAGATAAGAAAACAGTTGGTTGGTTTTCACATTAAAAAGTAAAAGTGTGGTGTGTGTGTGTGTGTGTGTGTGTGTGTGTGTGTGTGTGTGTGTGTG
>CAJQZJ010031511.1:4518606-4552761 GCA_907164525.1 Lophiomys imhausi
TGTGTGTGTGTGTGTGTGTGTGTGTGTGTGTGTGTGTGTGTGTGTGTTTTGAGAAAGCCAAATAAAATATCAGGGCAGTTGAAAATCTTGAGAATATTATTTTTATTAATCAAATGACAAAGGAACAGACCTTTGACTTGCTGGATCATTGATCTAATGGGTGTGCAGAGTGAGTTAGTTTCTCTGAGGGCCATTTTGACTTTTTGCAAGGTCTATCTATCTAGTGGGAATTTTGGATTAATGAGAATGCATTTGAGAATGGCTTATAGGAATCACAGATGGATGGAGAGGGACTGACTGATATTTTTTGTTTTTCTTTTTGTTTTTGCAGTGGACAGTGAGTTCTCTGTATTTTTTTCTTTTGTGTTACCCAAACTTAAATCTCCATGAATCTTCTATATAATTATTATCTATTTTATGGCACATTGCTGGCCAAGTCTCCAATATTATACAATGGCAGAAAATATTTTAAGGCAAAAGCCAAATGGCTTTACTAGTAGTGAATACAAATAGTAACAATTTGAAAGCAATAGAGACAGTATTATCTACTAGAAAGGCAAAGGCTACTGCTGGTTCCCATGTGATCTGAAAGAACTGCAGCCTTCTACATAGGCTACTCTTTTAAGAGAGTGCTACAGAAGAAAATGAGTGCCTTAAATAAGCTTTCCAAGACTGGGGAACTGCCTCAGTGATTAAAGTACTTTTCATGAAAAAATGAGGCCCATAATTCAGATCCTCAGAGTCCATGTAAATTTCAGGAAAGTGTTGCAGGCTGTTTCTAGTTCCAGAATTTGTAAAACAGAGACAGAGGATCGCAGAAGCAGGTTGGATAGCCTGAATAGCTGTTATCAGTAAATAAAGAGACCTTTCTTCAGTGGACGAAATAGGTAGTGATATATATGTGTATGTGTGTCTCTATATGGTTTTTTGCCCTTAGTTACAACCAAAAGGCATTCAGAATAATGCAGGAGAATAGCTGGGATACCCAAATTAACCTCAATGGCAAGGGGAGAGGGTTATGTTAACTACAGCATACTTCTCTTCTTCTGGAACACAGCTTACAACTGCAAGGTTTTGTTGTTGTAGTTGTTCTTTTGGTTTTTGTTTTTAAGGGAAAATTCCAAGTTACAAATATCTCAACAACAACAAAAAATGGATTTTTGAGAAAGTAAGATAGTATTATATTTGACAAGGACATGGCAGCAAAGATTATTTGAGTGGTGGGATTTTAGGGCATCAAGAGATGATTTTTTTTCACCCTGACACTGAAGGAATTTGTGACTACAAGGGTACTATAATGGGAATGTATTTTTGATCATTTAAGCATCCATTATAAAGTGCTACTGGGAAATGGTGGGCCTTTGAATGTAAATGCTCCTTGAAGGGACTCTAACCACCATGGCTCTGGCAGGTCTTGTCCTTTTCCCCCAATCCCTCTGCCTTGCTACACCCATTAAACCACATTCCTAAAGCTAGTCACCAAGGTCTATTCCCTTATTTGACCTCTTCCTCCTCCTGAGGCTGACTACAGAATTCCAGCTATCTAACTATTGAAGTCTAACAGTCAAAAGCCCCCTTTGGTTCACCCAATTCATATGCCTAATCAAAATATACCACCGCCATGTGCATCTTTCTGAGTCTGGGTTAGCTCACTCACGATGAGCTTTTCTAGTTCCATCCATTTGGCTACAAATTGCATGATTTCATTGTTGATGTCTGAGTAGAATTCTCCTAATACTCCGTATGTCATGGAGACTATAAAGGGCTTTTTCTTGTCACTCTGTGGCTGTTGTGATGGGAGGGATACTGTGAGAGAGCAAGTTTTGCTCTGCCTATTAATCACTCTGTGATCATGGCCCAATGTGTTGCCACCAACTACCTATGCCAAAGGCCAAATCACTGGCCACTGACCCACATGCCCCAATGAAGCCTTGAACACTGAAACTCTTGAAACAGAGTAAAATACACCTCCCTTTGTGCCATATGCAGGCCTTGGTTGGTGTTGATATTTATCGTAGAAACCCAAAGCTGACAAATATAAAGGGGTCACCCAAGTTTATACAAGTCTGTGTTGTTTTGTTTAGAATTTAGAAATAATATATTCCAAAACTTAAGGATATTGATGGTAAACAGGATAGAGAGCACTCTCTATCCATAGTTAAATGCCTTCGACTACGTTGTTCCCTCAAGTAGTCTTTTCCATGAAAGAGAAAGGAATTGATCTGCAAAGTGAAAAAACAAAGTGTTTGTCCAATACTTTAGCTGCAAAACCATTTGGTATGCATGGATGTTTACTGAAAGTTGAGCAGATGCATTGCATAAATAAGGAGAAGTTACATTAAAATCAAAACTTCACAGCATTTTAAATGACATAAGAGAGATCTTCTCTGTCATTAGACTAACTGATGAAAGCCTGAGCAGCATTAAGTTCCAGGAGTAGGGTGCTGCCTGAAAATGAACACAGCCAGACCTCCATTGTACCAGTGACTATGTGGTCACCTAAGATGTAATTTATTTCTTCAATTGCAATGTGCAGTATCACCATGGGCTTTCATTAATATATGTGCTTTGTATTTTCAACTGAGCTATAATTGAAACAGCACAATTATCATATTTAAAGTACAGAGTTTCAATTCTTTCAAGTGAGATATTTTCAGTGAAACCATCACTAAATAGGAGAATATAAATGGAGCTCTCCATCCCAATGGTTTTGTTCTTAGTCATTATTTTTAATTGCTATACAAAGTGATGGAGATCATTATGATACCTTCTTACATCACTACATTTGTGAAATTCCATCCCTTGCTCCCCTCCTTTGTCCTCTGTCCCCCTTTGCTGATCTATGTTCTGATCCAGGATTCCTTGTTCAGATATTTTTATTAATTTATTTATTCAAGTTGCATCATGATCTCAGCCCCCTCTCTCTTCCTTACCCAGTCCCACCCTCTTCCCCTCTTTCCCATCTCCCTCTTCTCCTTCTCCTCAGATGAAGGGAGCCCCCCCCCATTATCCAACCCTGGTTTACCAAGTTACATCAGGGATAAGAGCATCCTCTTCCACTGAGGCCAGGCAAGGCAACCGAGCTAGGATAAAGTGTTCCACAAACAGGAAACAAAGTCTATGTCAGAAACATGTTCCCGCTTCACTTGCTAAGAGATCTGGATGAAGACTAAGCTGCCTATCATCTACATATATTTAGTGGGCCTAGATCCAGTATATATAGCTTTTTGGTTGTTGCTTCAGACTCTGTAAGCCTCCAGGGGCCTAGGTTGGTTGGTTCTGTTGGTCTTCATATGGAGTTCTTGTCCCCTCCAGATCCCTCTATTCTTCCTTCCTCCCTTCTACAAGTCTCCTAGAGCTCCATCTAATGTTTGGCTGTGTGTCTTAGCACCTGTTTGGATCCACTGATGGGTGGGGTCTCTCAGAGGATAAATATGCTAGGTTTTTGTCTTCTTTGGTTCTGTGGGTTGTAGGATGGTTATCCTGTACTATATGGTTAATATACATTTATAAGTGAGAACATGCCCTGTGTATCTTTCTGGGTCTGAGTTACCTCACTCAGGATGATATTTTCTAGTTCCATCCACTTGCTTGCAAATTGCATGATTTCCTTGTTTCTGAATGCTGAATAGTATGTACCACCGTTTGTTTTTTTTTAAATCCATTCTTCGGTTGAAGGACATCTGGGTTTTTTCCAGTCTCTTACTATTACAAATAAAGCTGTTATGAACATAGTTGAGCCAATGTCTTTGTGGTTTGTTCAAGAACCTTTTGGGTGTATGTCCAGGAGGGTTATGGCTGGGTCTTGAGGTAGAACTGTTCCCCATTTTCTGAGATATCACCAGATTGACTTCCAAAGTGGTTGTACAGGTTTGCACTCTCATCAGTAACAGAGGAGTGTTCCCCCTTTTCACCATCCTTGCCAGCTTGTGCTGTCACCTGAATTTTTATCTTAGCCACTCTGACATGTGTAAGATGGAATCTCAGGGTAATTTTGATTTTCATTTCCCTGATAACTAAGGATGTTCAGCATTTCTTCAAGTGCTTCTTGGCCATTAGAGATACCTCTGTTAAGAATTCTTGGTTTAGCTCTTTACACCATTTTTTTGATTGGATAATTTGGTTTGCTGGTATTTAATATTTTGAGTTCTTTATATATTTTATATGAGTCATCTGTCAGATTTGAGGTTGGTGAAGATCTATTCCCAATCTGTGGGCTGTCATTTTGTTCTAATGATGGTGTCCTTTGCCTCACAGAAGCTTTTCAGTTTTATGAGGTCTCATTTATTGACTGTTGATCTTAGATCTTGAACTATTGCTGTTCTGTTCAGGATGTTTTCCCCTGTGTCAATGAGTTTAAGGTTTTCCACCACTTTCTCTTCTATTAGGTTTAGTGTATCCAGTTTCATGTTGAGGTCTTTGTTTCACTTGGACTTGAGTTTTGTGCAGGGTGATAAATATGGGTCTATTTGAATTCTTCTACAGGTTGACATCCAGTTAGACAAGTACCATTTATTGAAGATGCTTTCCTTTTTCCATCATGGCACTTTCTTACATCCCTACAATTGTGGAATTCCCTCCCTTGCTCCCCTCCTTTGTCCTGTGTCCCCCTCTGTTGGTCTCTGTTCTGATCCAGGATTCCTTATTCAGATATTAAGTCATGTAATTCTGTGTCCTCTCCATTGCCATCAGTCCATTAAGACCTCTTCTTTTTCTCCTCTCATCATCTTTTTTCTAGATATATGACCTACTTGTCCATATACATGCACGTTTATAAAACAATACAATCTAGGATCCTCACATGAGAGAAAATATGTAATTTGTCTTTCTGGATCTGATACAACTTCTAGTTTCATTCATTTTCTTATCAATCTGTCATGATTTAATTTTGTATGTATTATGTACAACACATAAGCCTTTAAAACCCCATGAAAATCATCAACATGCCACTGATGTTCCCTATTCTCATTTGCTTTCTGTCATACGTGACCTGAATCATCTAGAATTCAGTATACATGGATTGATAACAATAATTTGTCTTCCTACTTTGCTTGGCACAAATATTTTGTAATCTATGTTGTATCAAATAACAGTTTATTTGATTGCTCAGCAGTATTTCATGATACATATATTTCACAGATTGTATGTTTATTGATCTATTGGTAGATATTTGGGTCATTTCTAGTTATTAGCTGTATTAAAGGACACATCTATAGATGCTTTATGATTCACATAATAACTTATATTAGATAAATCTGTAGTATCAAATGACTGTATCACACAGCATATACATGTTTGTATGTCAGTAGTCTGTTAAACTGCTCTCTACAATGATTTAATTTCTCTTTTTTTCTCTCTCTATCTCTTACTGTAATAGATTTGCAGTTGATTGGCATACTTTCCAATACCTGGAAGGGTTTTTAAATTTAAATTTTAGTTGCTAATGTTGATTTTGTAACTATTATTTGGTATTAGTGACTAATGAAGTTCTGCATACATCTTCCATCTTCAGTTGGTCAAAATTTCCACACTTACCATTGAGTACGTTTTCTAATTAAATTTTGAAAGAAATTGTTATGTCTTTTATATAACCTCGTTATCAGATATTTTTCACTCCAAATCATAGCTTGCTTTTCAATAACTTTAGAAAAATAGTAGCTCTTAATTTTGAGAAAGTCAAACTTGTCAGTTTCATTGTATGGATTATTCTTTGATGTTGTGTCTAAAAGACCAATATGTAGTTCTAGACCACAGAGATTTTGTACTACTTCTTTCAAAAGGGTTATTTTTGCGTGTTTTATATATATGGCTTAAAGTCACTTAAGTTTTGTGGATAATGTACAACATTTAATTATTGAGTTCCTCTTTGTCTTTGTTTTTATCAGCTGTCAATATAAGCCAATTTCTGGATCCTTTGTTTGCTCTTACTGACTCAATTTTCTATTGTTATTGTAATATTGCAAGGATATATTTGCTTTAACTTTGCATTATTTCTCAAAATAAGCTTTAAATCTTTGTTTTTCTTGTTCACTTTTTTTGTCTATTTGATACATTTCTTATACTTAGCTATTTTGGAAAAGGTTTGTCAAATTTTCCAAATGACTTAGTAGAGCTTTATACTGAAGCCCCAGAAATATTGGAAATAAATTATACCTTAGAAATATTATTTTATAACATGAAGAATTCATATATCTTCATCTGCTCAGAACTTTTTAAATCTAAAATATATGGGATGATTACAGCACTGTCTTGAAAACCTTTGATTCACTTTACTCCTATTACTTACCTTTTGCCTTCCTATTTTAAATGGAATTGCTTCACACCTAATTACCCTACTTACCAAAATAAAATTTATTCTTAAAAACATAGATTGTAGTGAGCAGAGGATCTCAATAGATAGTTTACAAAGATGGTGAAACAGAGGTAGAAGATAATCACATAAGCAATTGAAGAGAACTAAGATCATACATCATGGAAATGAAAATTAAAACCATAGCCCATGTACTGAAGACCTACTAGAGAGACCAAAATCTCACATACAGACAACAGACAGCATGAAGCACACTTGGCCTGTATCAACAGAAACCCTCCCTCTGTGCTGCTGAGATTCCAGAATGGAGTGCACTCATAGGAAGATAGTCTGAAAGCTTCTTTATGCAGTTGAATACATTTCTCAGCATTTGACTCAGCAGTTGAACTTTTGCTCTACCTATAAAAGCCTCAATACAGGTGATTATAGCAGCTTTTCTCATTATCATCAAAGCTCAGGAGCAATGCAGATACCTTCATGAGAAGACTGCACGAGTGTACATTGATATATTAAGGCATTGGGATGTTTTCCAGCTGTAAGAAAATATGAGTTGCTAGCCTACTCAAATATGTGGAGGAACCCTAATTGCGTGCTATTAAGTTAATGAAGCCAGTCCGAAAAGGTTATATATTGTATAACTTTATTAACATGACATTATGAAAAGGCCAAACCACAGGGAAAGAAAAACAATTAGTGAGTAGATATGGAAGGAGCAGAGGGATAGAAAATTGGGACACAGCAGAGTTTTAGACCAAGGAAACTGATCTCTACAATATGATGGTAGCCGGGTCTGGTGGCCCATGCCTTCAATCCCAGTACTTGGGAGGCAGAGGCAGGTGGATCTCTGTGAGTTCAGGGCCAGCCTGGTCTACAAAGTGAGTCCAGGACAGCCAGGGCTGTTACACAGAGAAACCCTGTCTTGAAAAACCTAATATATATGATGATGGATACATGTCATTATGCTCCCAGTAAATACATGATTGTGGGGAAAATCAAGGGTATGACTGATGCATGGATGTATTTAATAATAAAAATTGCATTGCATCGATGAGATTTTCATACTCAGTGAAACCATGGGGCCAGCACAAGAGTATAGTGAGAATGCTGAAATTCTGGCTTCTTGAAAAAACACAGAAACATTTTAAGAACGTGCTTTCATTCTTATATTTAATTCCAGGTGTAGGGATGTGGAACTGCTTCAGACTATCCACAGCAGCTGACTATGGTTTGTCTCATGCTCTAGAAGAAGCATGGTTTTGCCAACTGCACATTATTTCTGTGGCTGTGTGATGTTTGGAATCCTGTTAAGTTATCAGGGGGTGCATAAATGTGAGGGACCAGAGAGGCAGGGTTGGTGGATGGTGGTCGTTTAGGGAGATTGATTGCAGTTAACTAGTGGCCATGGTCAAAGAGGAAACAAAAGGAAATCAATGAGATTCAGGCATTTCCCTAATTCTTCCCTCCCCTCTATCCTTCTGTTCTATTTAGTGTTATGGTGTGAAACCAGAGGGGCAGAGAGAGGCAGAGAAGGAAAAAGAACCTACAAAGTAGCAAAGTCTGGCTACTTAGGGGCTCTAAAGGGACACTGAACTTCCTACTTAATTTTCCCAGGAGTCAAATGCTTTCAGAAAACAAAATTATTATTTTATATTTTCTGTAACTGGGTATTGAACCTAGGGCTTTACACATGGCAGATAAAGTACTGTACCAATGAACTTTGTTTTCCCTTTTTATTTTATCTCTAAATTCCCTGTGCTAACCTCAAGCTCACTCTGAAGTTCACACAGGTACTGAAATCTTCATGTTCAACTTCTATGTGAACAGGACTACAGGTCTATACCTAAGGCCTAGCTCATTCATTATTTATTTGTTTCCAAATGGACTTCTATATAAAGTGTAATTTCATGTTCTCTCTCCAACTTGAATGCTTGATGTCTATTTTCTCTATCCTGATTGTCTTGGATTTCACTTCCAATGAAAGGTTAAACATGGAGCCTGGAACAGAAACTGGCACATTGTTCCTCTCTTTCAAGTGATAATTTTTAAACTTGAGGGATGGGGCTTGTGATAATCGCTGTGTCACATGAATATGAGGTCCTCAGTTCATAACGCCAGAATCCCTACAGTGGTGGACTGGGTACCACATGTCTGGAAACACAGTGCTCACACAGAGAGGCCTGAGGCAAAGACAAGAGCCATTGGAAGTTGTCAGGCCAGCTAAACTAGCATACACCACAGAGAGACTGTGTCTCAAAAATTAGGTTCTCCTCTGATCTCTGCATGAGCAACAAGACATACATGTGCACATGCATGAGTGCAGGCACACACACATACACACACACACAACAGAGAGAGAGAGAGAATGCATTCACTTTTAAGTAATTTCTTTTATTGACTGTCATCAGTTTTCAGGCTAAGGAACCTGCATTCTACTCAGGGTTACCATATAAACTGTAGAAGATGAAAATCCTGCAAGTTTTCAAGTGTTTTTAGCATCATTCCATATATACTCATAAAGCACATAGTTTGTTCCTTGTATCTATTCCTGTGTATAGAGATGAGGTGAATATCATAGATAATTATAGTTTCACTCATTTTTTGTTTCCATGTGATAACATTTTCCTAAGAATATTTTAATCTGTTTCCTAAGAGTGGGAATATTTTCAAGAGAATTGTGCCTGTTATTGACTGTAACCTAATAGATTTGCCTGATTTGGTATGAAATAGTATCAATCTCAAAGAATATGTTGCAAAGTTTTAACTTACCTTTAGTTGTAACATTTTGGTAGAGCTGCTCCCTTTTGAATAAATCATAGTCTTTAGCAAAGAGATCACTGACATTTGAAGCTGTCTTTGTTTCCCATTTCTCCGCTGGAAGGATCATTGATGTCACTTTATATTTCACCGTACTCTTAAAGAAGCACTTGTGCTGATGTCGCCCACATTTTCTCATGATGTTTGTTTGCTCATTTTTCATAAAAAAGTGCATATTTGTACCCCAAGGTCTTTGATAGTGGGTATAGAATTCAAAAACTGTATTTCTGAAAGATATCTAATTGACATCCTTTCACAAACATAGTCAGTTACATTTGGACAGTGAGGAAGTTATCAATAGTTTATCGACTGAATCACAGGCAGTACAGCATAGTGTCATCTAGGCAGTCACTATGGGAAACAAAATACACATTGCTGTTGGAGTCCTTCCAACCTGTCTCAAGCTCCTGGTATGGTTTCACACAGCATGCTCACCCAGAATAGGTGTCACCCAGCTTGTTACATAATCATCACTCCATTTAGCATTTTTATCTGGCTCTAAGCAGCAACATCAAGAGGTATCTGGATTATTCAAACATTGTTATAATAAAAACGTCCTTACACCTTTTACTTCAACTCTGTGACTCAGAACATGGCAGTATCTTTAACACCATTTAGGGATAACTTTGAACCCCTTTACGGGCTTCAGCCAACTGTGTGAGCTCAGAGGTGGGCAGAAGTGAAGCTTGTAACTGAATCATACCAATGGCAGCTGAATGGGCCTTACAATAGGAACAGCTGTCCCTACAATAAGATATGTTCACATTTTGCTCAATGCAAAGAGGAACACTTGTAAAGCACATTAGAATTACTAAATAGAATGTACAATCTATTCCTTTCCTAGTTCTGTGTGAAGAGTTCCAGAATTGAGACTATGGAGTGCAAAAAGAGGACAGTGATCATTTTAGAGAAGTTAAAGACATTTTTTCTCACTTGGATTTATGTAAAAGTATATGTAGATCCTGAGCACCCAAACTAGCAATCATTGCTGAAGAATGCACCCCAGGAACAAAGGCTGCATATCAATAAATAGACTTTTTATTTTTATTATCAAATTATGCAGCCTAAATTATACATTCCTTCCCAGCTAGCAGCACACTTCAAAAGATTTGTAGAGCTGTGAAGATTACATGCACAGAGAAGCCAAATGTGAAATAGTCTTCATTTGCTTTTTACCATTTAACAGGACAAAAGAAACAACCAATTGAGTAATTGATTAGAGAAATGAATTCTGGTATTTATTTAAGTATTAAGGAAAGAAAAAGGCTTACTTTTAAAATTCAGACATGCTAGACTCTCAGGTTTTCTACTAGAAAGATTAAAGACACATCAACTTACATATGTTTTCCTTTAGCAAATCTGAATTCATAAATCCCTCAAGGAATATGAGTTGAGATGAAATCAAATCAGAATGTAATTTAATTTTTAAGTGGTTCTAAAATTACCTTTGTTCTATCCATCAAAAATGAAATCCTCACTCCTGGAAACATATAATTAGAGTCTTGATGTTTACAAGATGCACTAAAAGAAATAGTAAGTTAGAGTAAGCTCTCATTTTACTAACATTCTACTCACCAAGAAAGATAAAAATTTCATTAAAAATAATCTCCCAAACTTAAACATAACTAAATAACTGAAAAAATTCTACAGTGAAAATTTGAAGATATTGAAGAATAAAATCAAAGAATATAATAGACAATAAAAGAAAAGTTTCTAGACAGATAAAATTAATATTATAGAAATATCTATACTATCAAAATTAATTTACAAAATCAATACAATAACTATCAAAAATCCTGCATCATATTTCAAAGATCAAAAAACAAAACAAAACAATACAAGTATTCATGTGAAACCACAAAGTCCAGGAATGTTCAAAGAAATCCTAAAGAGTAAGGACAATGCTGGAGATATTACAAAATGGATTTCATATTATACTATAAATCTATACTGATAAAGACAGCCTGGTGATCATGTCAGACTAGACAGGTGGACCAATGAAATAGAATGGAGGGACTGCAAATAAAACTGCAAAGCTATGGTCACCTAATTTTTGACAAAGGAGGCAAAATCATAGTTAGGAAGGAAAAAAAACAAAAACAAAATAAGTCAACCTATTCAACAAATGGTTCTTCCAAAACTGGGTTTCTACCTACAGAACAATGAAATTAGAATTTTGTCTTTACCTTGTACACAAACTAATTCAAAATGAGTCAAAAATCTTAATGTAAAATCTGAAACACTCAAGTTTTTAGAAGAAAACAATGAAGATACCCTTCAAGACATTGGTATAGGCAAGAACTTTTTAAATAGAAAAGCAATAGCTTAGGAACTAACTCATGTATCAAGAGATGGGATTACATAAGCATTAAAAGTTTCTACACAGAAAAGGAAACAATTAGCAGAGGCAACAGACAGCCCATAGAAAGGGAGAAAATGTTTCCCAGACATGCCTCAGAAAAGGAGCTAATATCCAGAATTTACAAATAATTACAGAAATTAAATTCCAAGAGACTAAAACTGCCCTTCAACAAATTGGAAAGTTAATTGAATAGAAAGCTAAAAACAACAACAAAAAAAGAAGAAACAAAGAGAAGATACACAAATGGTCAGTAAGTATTTTTAAAGTTTTCATATCCCTGAATGCCATACTCTGCAGATCTCTTGGGGTTTTTGAAGATGCGCTATCTATCTCTTATGTTTAGATAAGCAACTGTTGCTGTCTCTTAACAAATTTATTTCTGAGTAGCTTAGAAAATAACTGTGATAGACTGTCATAGTAACTAAAAAAAAAATGACACGCCTGCATGACTGTTAGTTTGTATTTCTTAATTATCCTAAAGAGTTTATGATGGTTGGGAGCAAAAGGCCAAAACTTCACATTTCCTTTTTAAGCATTACTAGGTACAATGCCTTTAAGAAGTGTTACCCTTAATTTTGTAACAATATACAAAGATCAATACCAATGTGGCCAAATACACTCTTAATTTTGTATCAATATACTAAGATCAGTACCGATGTAGTCCAATACAATCTTAATTTTGCATTAATATACAATGATCAATACCAATTTAGCCTAATATAGTATTAATTTTTTATGTTTTCTTAAATTAAGATTTTTTTTTTGATATCGAGACATGCCAGCTCCTGACAGCCTCCCTTATTCCACTCCAAGTAGAAGATGAGCATCGAAGAAAATCCAGTGTGAGATGGTTGAATTAGTGGCAAGCCTATCTCTTGGCCAAAAAAAAAAACAAAACAAAACAAAAAAAAAAAAAACCTTGCTTCAACTGTACACAGACTGCTGTCCAAAAAGGACAAAACTTGGAAGCAGGTAAGTTGACAGCTTAGCTCTGCCAAGACAGGGTAGGTAAGTCCTTCATAATTTCTGCTCTACAATCAATGTCTGTCATACAAATGAGGCCAAGAAGCTGAAGATTGATGCTGTAATGTGTGGAGAAAAAATGGGAAGTGTCGACGCAGCCACGGGTATGTCATTTCTTAGTTTTGGAAGCTGCAGGCCCTGCACTTCCTATATAATCAGATATATTTATCCCTCTCAGGTCTCTGAGGTGGTTGAAGAATAGATAGCTAGAGTCTCATAGTTAAATTTTGAGTTGTTTAGGAATCAACAGGACGTTCTGATATAAGAAGATGTTTTTAAAATTGTGAGGCAAGTTAGTACGAAAGCTGAGTTAGATAGAAAACTTTAAACTCATGGAGATAGTTAGATAGTAGAATGTTAAAGTCAGGGACCAAATACATATGGACTGGACATTGAGAATGTATGCTAAGCCATATAACTCTCAGAATTGTGGCCTATTTATTTCAGTTGTTTTGTACTGTATTTATTGTTATAAGAGAAAGAATCATTTGTTGGACTGAAAAAAAAAAAGAATTATCCATTCTGGGGGAAGGGTGAGAGGGTAGGAGGATGGCTGGGAGGGATGGAGGGAGAGGGCTCTGATGGAAATGTAACTTGAAGTAATAAATAAATATTAAAAAAATAAAAAGACAGACCAAAAAACAGTTTTCATATCCCTAGCCATCAGGGAATCGAAAATTAAAAATTTTGATATATCAACTGAGTCAGACTGGCAATCTTCAAGAATTTTGACAACAAATGTTCGCAAGGATATAGGGAAAGAGGAACACTTATTGTATGTTGGAGGACACTTAATACAAATATTGTGGAAATCAGTTTGTATATTTCTCAAAAAAATTAAAAATAGAATAACCATATGGACCAGGTATTTCATTCCCGGACATACATACAGATAAGTATATTTCCTACTGCAAAGATATTTGCGCATCCAAGTTTATTTCTGCTTTATTCACTGTAGCAAAGAATTGGAATCAACCCTTTGGTTCTAAGGAGTGGAATGGATACTAAAGTGTGTGTGTGTGTGTGTGTGTGTGTGTGTGTGTGTGTGTGTGTACTGAAGGTGTGTGTAATGAAATACTACTCATCACTAAAAAAGTGTAATTTAAAATTTTCCAGGCTGATGGGTGGATGATGTGTGTATAATATTAAGCAAGGTCACATAATTTCAAAATAAAAAAATGAAGTATACACTTTCATATGTAGAATCTAGGAAAATATATGCATATATATATATATATATATATGAATATAAATAGTGTAGAGTATAACACCAAGAAAGAACTGAATGCACCTAATGAACCCAAGTTCTGAAAGAAGATATAAAGCTGTTTGTTTTTCTAGTTCTAACTCTGCCAAGGATAATTTGGTTAATGGTGATAGATGAGTAAGTAAAATGTATTGGATAATGAAAGAGTAAAATTTAATATGAAACTCCATATATTCAGTTCCAAATTAACAATCATATCTTCCTTCCACACATTATTGGAGAGAGAGGAGTGGAAGGAACAGTAGAAAGGGGAAAAGGAAGTGATTTCAGCACTGAAGTATTTTAGGGGTACACATGAGAGCAGAACCTTTCAATTTAAATTACTTCAAGGTTGACAGAGCAACAGACCCTAATAAGGCTAAATTTCAGGACAGAGAAAAATGCTAAAACATCTATAATTTGTTAAATTGCTTTAGTGCATTCTTTTGAATTTTCAAATCAAAAGCAGCCTATGGCATCTGTGACTTTGAAAAATTACTTCATACATTTTGAACTGGATAACTAGCAGGTCATATAGAAATGGCATACTCTCTAAGAATTATTTTGACTTAAATTATGTTTTTCTATCTTAGCAAGTTGTAATTATAAACAACTCCAAATATTTGGGATGGAGATTAATTATCAATAAACGAGAAAGGGTGGGTATAAATATTGAGAAGCGCCAAGAAGTAAGCATTAACTGACACAGCATCACTCACTATTTTACCTCCCTCTGTCCATCACCCGGAACATATTCTGCAGTGTTAACCATAGTTCGCATACTCACTGAAGCATGGGATTCTAGTCCAGGTTTTACTGTTTCATATGTTTAATAAATTGAACTTAAGCATATACAATAAAGATCACTTCACAGGAAAAAAAAAAACTTCCTTATTAGTTTTTACAAGTATTTATTTTAGTGGCATTTCAATACATTTTTTTTTATCGTGAATGAAATTGTATCCATCTAATAAATAGCTCCATCCAAATAAACCATAGCCTCATTTAGATCATAAATATCAAAAAAGTATTTAAAATTTATGGACTTTAGTCCATTGTGACCGCATAAGGGTGATACTCTAGTATCATAATGAGCCTCATGAGTAATAGCTGCATTAGCTCCTAAAGCTTCAAACTCCTTGTTATTATGAAATACCAGAGTCTTTGCTTATTTCCTGTGTGTCTTTAGAGATAGAAAGTGTCTTCATTAAATATATACTTTGGTGAACTCACTCTGCCTACCCAAGGACACAGCAGAGGTGAGCTGCATGTGGATCCCACTCCATACCCACCTCCATAACCTTCCCTCCTGGGGATCTTTGCCAGCTTCATGAACATCCAGGCCTGCAGGTCCCCAGAAAAAGCCAGGATATACTCAGCCTGGCCTTCCTCCTGCCTGTCAGACCCACCTGGAATACAACTATCAGAGAAACATCCAGAGCTGTGGGTTCCCAGGAACACCCACTCAGCAGAAGTGAGCAGCCTGCTCTTACCTCAGAACCACTATCAGGCCCAAGGCTCTGCATCCCTCCCTGAGGAGTCCAGTCAGCATCAGGAACATCTATCTAACACCAGGAACAACCAAGTGGCTTAAGACCAGCATAAGTACACAATCAACAAGAGCCAGGGCAAAAAGACAACATCAGAACCAAGTAGTCATACTACAGTAAGACCTGGACACCCTGACAGAGCCAAAGCAAAAGAAAACATCCTTAAATCCAACCTTATAAAGATGAATGAGGCCTTCAAAGAGGATATGAATAAATTCCTCAAGGAAATGCAGGGAAAATACAATTAAACAAGTGAAGGAGAGGGGGTATCCAATATGGTGGCATCCCACACAGACGCATTTTGAACACTGGGAAAACAACTATAACACCACAGAGTTATAAGACGCTGAGCAATAATTTGAGTAGTGCAAACCTACTGGGTTTCACCCAGTGACCCAGGGACCATTAAAAGTCCCTGGGAAGGACTCTGCTCTCCTCTCTCGGACACTCAGAAAAGCAGACCAGCAGAAACCACAGAAGCCGCTAAATCCGGGAATCATCACCAGGAAAGGGACAGGGTAAGAGCCACTCAAATGGCGAGCTAGCTCCGAACCCTAAACAGGGTTACTCACCAGTCTCCTGGGCTCCCAGATTCCTCACAGGCATTCCGACTCCAAGTGGAAGATTAGCGGAACCATTGTGGCTGCGGGCCACAGCACAGTCTGAGTGGCAGGGCAACAGCAGGTCCACAGCACAGTGGCATTTTGGCAAACACAAGAATATTTGGGCCTCCTCAGAGGGGTGTTGGACATACATACAGGCCCCTCTATTGGATTTGCAGTAACTGGGAAGAACACTGCAGCTAGACAGAGCAGCGGGATCACCAGATACAAACACTGAGCACCTCCCACCGGGAAACTGTACTCCCTCCCTCTCAGATCCTTTCAGGACTCCAGCTGGCGGACTCAAACTTAGTACCTCCAGAGTCCACAGTATCTGTGCCTGGACACCCAGGACCATAACAGAAGTGCCGCTACATGCTGAATACCCAGTCTGCAACACAGATTGCTATGAATCGTGAGCAGTGAAATAACCCAGGCCATTCCTCATTGCCTGGGAGTAGGCTTCACCAGCTCACAATGCTTCTGGCTATTAGATGCACATTGACCCTAAGAACAGGAAAGAGACAAGGCAACAAGAAAATTGGAGCACAAAACGTATAAAACGAATAAAATGTTTCACTACTTGAAACTGGAAATGGAAGCAATAAAGAAAACATAGTCAGAGATAAGAGTGGAAGTGAAGAATCAAGGGAAGAGAACAGGAACTACAGACCTGAAAGAGATGGAAGTCAGGATCTCAGGCATGGAAGATTCAATGGAAAAATCAGTACAACAACCAAAGAAAATGAGAAAATGAAAAACGTTCTCATCCAAAACATCCAAGAAATCAAGGGCTCAATGAAAAGACAGAACCTAAGAATTATAGGCATAGAGGAAAGAGAAGACTCCCAACTCCAAGGTCCAGAAAACATCTTCAACAAAATCATAGAAAACTTCCAAAACCTAAGGAAAGAGATGCCAATAAAATTCCAAGAGGAATACAGAACACCAAACAGATTAGATCAGGAAAGAAACTCCTCTTGCTACATAATAATTGAAACTCCAAATGTACAGAACAAAGAAAGAATATTAAAAGTTGTAAAAGAAAAAGGTCAAGTAAAAGAAAAAGCATCAAGTAGACCCATCAGAATTACACCTGACTTCTCCTCAGAAACTTTAAAAGCCAGAAGGGCCTGGGCAGATGTCTTATAAGCCCTGAGAGAACATAGGTGCCCAACCAGACTACTATACCCAGCAAAACTCTCTATCAACATAGATGGGGGAAACAAGATATTCCAAGACAAAATCAAATTTAAACAGTATATATCCACAAATCCAGCCCTACAGAAGATTTTAGAAGGAAATTTCCAATCCAGAGAACATAACTACACCCAAGAAAACAGAGGAAACAAAAAAATCCACTGCAACTAAACGAAAAGAAACACACAACCACCAACTACACCAAAATAATAGAAAATAACAACTTTTGGTCATTAATGTCCATCCACATCAATGGACTCAACTCCCCAATAAAAAGACACAGGCTTACATATTGGATCTGTAAATAAGACCCATCATTTTGCTGCATACAAGAAACACATCTCACTAACAAAGATAGATGCTACCTCAGAGTAAAGCTGGGAAAAGGTTTTCCAATCAAATGGACCCAGGAAACAAGCTACAGTAGCCATCTTAATATCAAACAAAATAGACTTCCAACTGAAGTTGATTAAAAAAAAAAAAGACAGAGAAGGGCATTACATACTCATTAAAGAAAATTTTCATCAAAAGGACATCTCAATATTGAATATCTATGTCCCAAATACAAAGGCACCTACATTTGTAAAAGAAACTCTTCTAACGCTTATCACACATCGATCCCCACACATTAGTAGTGGGAGACATCAACACCCCACTTACAGCAATGGACAGGTCATCAAGACAAAAACCAAACAGAGAAATAATGAGTCTAACAGAGGTCATGAACCAAATGGACCTAACAGATATCTACAGAACATTTTACCCAAACACTAAAGAATATACCTGCTTCTCAGCACCACACAGAACCTTCTCCAAAATTGACCATATAGTCTGACACAAAGCAAGCCTCAATAGATACAAGAAAGTTGAAATAACCTCTTGTATCTTATCAGAGCACCATGGAATAAAGCTGGACTTCAACAACAACAGAAACAAGAGAAAGCCTACACACACATGGAAATTGAACAACTCTTTACTGGATGACTACTTGGTCAGGGAAGATATAAAGAAGGAAATCAAAGACTTCTTAAAATCCAACGAAAATGAAGGCACAAAATACCAAAACCTATGGGACACAATGAAAGCTGTGCTACAAGGAAAGTTCATAGCACTATGTACCTTCAAAAAGAAATTGTGACAGCTCATATTAGCGAATTAACAGCTAAACTGGGTGAATTGGAAAAAAAGAAGCAAACACTCCCAAGAGGAGCAGAAGCTAGGAAATCATCAAACTTAGGGCTGAAATTGACAACTTAGAATCAAAAAGAATGATACAATGAAACCAAGAGTTGGTTCCTTGAGAAAATCAACAAAATAGACAAACTCTTAGCCAAATTAAATAAAGGCAGGGGGAATAAACTCAAATTAACAAAATCAGAAATGAAAAGGGAGAAATAACAAGAGACATTGAGGAAACCCAGAGAATCTTTAGATCCTACTTTAAAAATCTATACTCCACACCAAATTTGAAAACCTAAGCGAAATGGACAATTTTCTTGATAGATTATAACTACCAAAGATAAATCAAGATCAGGTTAACAGATTAAACAGCCCTATAACTCCTAAGAAAATAGAAACAGTCATTAAAAAATCTCCCAACCAAAAAAGGAGCCCAGGGCCAGATGGTTTTAGCACAAAATTCAACCATACCTTCAAAGAAGAGCTAATACCAATACTCTTCAAACTCTTTCACAAAATAGAATCAGAAAGAACACTGCCAAACTCATTCTATGAGACCACAGTCACCTTTATTCCTAAACCACACAAAAACCCAACAAAGAAAGAGAACTTCAGACCAATCTCCCTCATGAACATAGATGCAAAAATACTTAATAAAATACTGGCAAACTGAATGCAAGAACACATCAAAAATATCAGACACCATGATCATGTAGGCTTCATCCCAGGAATGCAGGGATGTTTCAACATAAGAAAATCCATCAACATAATTCACCATATAAACAAGTTGGGAAAAAACACACATGATAATCTCATTAGATGCTGAAAAAGCATTTGACAAAATCCAACACCCCTTTCTGCTAAAAGTACTGGATAGAACGGGCATACAAGGACAATACCTAGAAATAATAAAGGCCGTATAGAGCAAGCCAGTAGCCAACATCAAATTAAATGGAGAAAAACTTGAAGCATTTCCTCTAAACTCAGGGACAAGACAAGGATGTCTACTTTTGCCATATCTCTTCAACATAGTACTTAAAGTTCTTGCTAGAGCAATAAGTCAGCTAAAGGAGACCAAGGGGATACAAATTGGAAATGAAGAAATCAAATTATCCCTATTTGCAGATGATATGATAGTATACATAAGCGACCCCAAAAATTCCACCAGAGGAAACTTACAGCTGATAAACACCTTCAGCAAGGTGGCTGTATACAAAATTAATTAAAAAAAAAAAAAAAACAGAAGCCCAACTTTACACAACTAATAAATGGACCAAGAAAGAAATCAGGGAAACAACACCTTTCACAATTGCCAAAAAATATAAACTACCTAGGGGTAACTCTAACCAAGCAAGTGAAAGACCTGTATGACAAGAACTTCAATCCCTGAAGAAAGAAATTGAAGCGGCCATCAGAAGATGGAAAGATCTCCCATGCTCATGGATAGGTAGGATCAACATAATAAAAATGGCCGTCCTACCAAAGCAATATTTAGATTCAATGCAATTTCTATCAAAATACCACCACAATTCTTTATAGACCTGGAAAAAGCAATTCTCAATTTCATATGGAACAATAAAAAAACATCTGGAGGTAACACCATCCCAGAATTCAAGCTGATCTACAGAGCAATAGTAATAAAAATAGCATGGTACTGGTATAGAAAAAGACCAATGGATCAATGGAATCGAATTCATGACCCAGAAATGAACCCACACACCTATGGTCACTTAATTTTTGACAAAGAAGCCAAAACCATACAATGGACAAAGAACAGCATCTTCAACATATGGTGCTGGTCCAACTGGATGTCCACATGCAAAGAATGAAATTAGACACATACTCATCACCTTGCACAAAACTTAAATCCAAGTGAATCAAAGACCTTAACATAAGGCTGGACACACTAAATCTACTAGAAGAGAAAGTGGGAAAACCCTCAAACTCATTGGCACAGGTGACAACTTCCTGAACAGAACACCAACAGCTCAGGACCTGAGACCAACAATCAATAAATGGTACCTCATGAAACTGAAAAGCTTCTGTAAGGCAAAAGACACTGTCTTTTCGAACAAAACAGCAGCCTACAGATTGTGAAAAATCTTCATCAACCCCATATCTGATAGAGGGCTTATATCCATAATTTACAAAGAACTCAAGAAATTAAATGCCAAGAAACCAAATAATACAATCAAAAATAGGGGACAGAGCTAAACAGAGAATTCACAAAGAAGGAATTCCTAATGGCCGAGAGACACTTGAAGAAATGCTTAGCATCCTTACTCATCAGAGAAATGTAACTCAAGACTACTCTAAGATTCCATTTCACACCTGTCAGAATGGCTAAGATCAAAAGCTCATATGACAGCACATGCTGGCGAGGGTGTGGAGAAAGGGGAACCCTCCTTCATTGTTGGTGGGAGTGCAGGCTTGTGCAACCACTATGGAGGTCAGTCTGGCAATATCTTAGAAAACATGGAATAGCTCTGCCTCAGAACCCATGTATACCATTTCTGGGTATACATGCAAATGATTCCTGACCGAATCACAAGGAAGGTTCCTCATCTATGTTCATAGCAGCCTTATTTGTAATAGCTAGAAACTGGAAACAACCCAGATGTCCCTCAACTGAGGAATGGATAAAAAAAATCTGTGGTACATCTACACAATGGAATATTACTCAGCCATCAGAAACAACAAAATCATGCAATTTGCAGCCAAATGGATGGAACTAGTGTAGCTTATCCTGAGTGAGCTAACCCAGACCCAGAGGATGCACATGGCATCTATTCACTTATAATCAGATTTTAGCCATAAAGTACAGGGTAACTATACTTCAAGGAATGCACCAAAGGGAACATGAACATAAACTTTTTTTCCTGTCAGTGAGACACTTTTCCCTAGTGGTGCTGCCTTTTAGGCCCCCAGTGTATGAGGAGGCTCTTGGCCCTCATATGACTGCTAAACTAGAGCAGGGCACTGATATGTAGAGACACTCCACTCCAGAGGCCTGGGATGGAAGGGATAGGGGGTACAGGTTGGGACAGGGATGGATGGAAAGAGGACACTACAATTGAGATGTAACCTGAAGCAATAAATAAATAATAAATATCATAAATACAAAAAAAAACAAGTGAAGGAAATGAATAAAACTGTCCAAGACTTGAAAATGGAAATGAAAACAATAAAGACAATATAAATTGAAAAAATCCTGGAGATGGAAAAAGTAGGGAGGAAAATAGTAACTACAGACACAAGTATCATCACCAGAATACAGGAAATGGAAGAGAAACTCTCAGGTGTAGAATATAAGATAGAAGAAAATGATATATCAGTCAATGAAAATATTAAATCTAAAAAGTTCCTGACACAAAACATCCAAGAAATCTGGGACACTATAAGCAGAAGTCAAATTATCCCTATTCACAGATGATATGTTAGTATACATAAGTGACCCCCAAATTCCACCAGAGAACTACTACAGCTGATAAACACACCTTCAGCATGGTGGCTAGATACAAAGTTAATTCTAAAAAATCAGTAGCCCTTCTTTCCGCGAAAGACAAATGCATTGAGGAAGAAATTAGGGAAGTAACACCCTTCACAATAGCCACAGCTAATATAAAATACCTGGCAACTCTAACCAAGCAAATAAAAGACCAGTATGACAAGCACTTCAAGTCCATGAAGAAGGAAATTGAAGAAGATATCAGAAGATAGAAAGATCTCCTATACTCATGGATAGGTAGGATTAATATAATAAAAATGGCCATCCTACCTAAAGCAATATAAAGATTCAATGAAATTCTTATCAAAATACCAACATACTTCTTTTCAGATCTCAAAAGAACAATTCTCAACTTCATATGTAAAAGTAAAAAACCCAGAATAGCTAAATCAATCATGTACAATAACAGAACATCTGAAGGTATCACCATCCCTGACTTCAAGCTGTACTACAGAGCAATAGTAATAAAACAGCATGGCACTGGTATAGAAACAGACTAGTTGATCAATGAAATTGAGTCAAAGACTCAAAAATAAACCCATACACCTACAGTCATTTAATTTTGACAAAGAAGCCAAAACCATACAATGGAAAAAGGAAAGCATCTTTAACAAATGGTGCTCATCTAACTAGATGTCTGCATATAGAAGAATGCAAACAGACCCTTATTTATCACCTTGCACAAAACTTAAGTTCAAGTGGATCAAAGACCTCAACATAAAACCAGACACACTAAATCTAATAGAAAAGAAAGTGGGGAAAAGCCTCAAACTCATAGGCACAGGTGACAACTTCCTGAACAAAACACCAATATCTCAGGCTCTAAGACCAACAGTCAATAAATGGGAAACTGAAAAGCTTTGGTAAGGCAAAGGACATTGTCATTAGAACAAAACAACAGCCTATACAATGGGAAAAGATCTTTACCAACCCCACATCTGACATAGGGCTTCTATCAAAAATATATAAAGAGCTCAAGAAATTAAACACTAACAAATCATATCCAATAAAATAATAGGGTACAGAGCTAAACTGGAATTCACAAAAGAGGAATATCTAAAGGCTGAGAGTCACTTGAAGAAATGTTCAACATCCTTAGTCATCAGGGAAATGCAACTCATAAGGACTCAGATTCTATCTCACACCTGGAGTTAAGAACAAAAACTCAAAGGATAGCACATGCTATCGGTGACGTGGAGAAAGAGGAACACTACTCCATTGCTGGTGGGCATGCAAACTTGTACAACCACTTTGGAAATCAATCTGGTGATATCTTAGAAAATTGGGAATAATCCTACCTCAAGACGCAACCATACCCCTCCTTGGCATATATCCAAAAGATTCTCCACCAAACCACAAGGACATTACCTCAACAATGTTCATTGCAGATTTATTCATAAAACCAGAGACTGGAAACAACTCAGATATCCTTCAACCGAATAATATATTTTTAAAAACCTGTTGTACATTTACACAATGGAATACTACACAGCTATAAGAAACAAGGAAATCATGCAATTTGTAACCAAATGGATGGAACTAGAAAATCTCATCCTAAGTGAGTTAACTCAGACCCAGAAAGATATATGTGGTATGTACTTTCTTATAAGTGAATATTAACCATATAACATAAGACAAGGTTCCTACAACCCACAGAACCAAACAGACAGGAACTTAGCATAACTATCCTATGAAAAACTCCACCCAGCAGTGAGTCATGGATCCTGTTGCATGTTAGTAGAACACCTTACCCTAGCTGGTCTGCCATATCAAGCCTCAGTACAAGAGGAAGCTCTTAGCCCTCATGTGTCTGATGAACTGAGGGGGGGTGCTGATATGTGCCTCCCCACACACACTGGAAGAGAAGGATAGATGGGAGAGGGAACAGAGGGTAGGAGGGTGGGTGGGGAGGAGAGGGGGGTTGGGGCTGCAATCATGGTGTAATATGAATTAATAAATATATATTATAAAGGAAAAAGAAAAAAAGAAATACTCAATGTCTCTAGTGATCAGGGAAATGCAAATCAAAACTACTCTGAGATTCCATCTTACATCTGTCAGAATGACTATAATCAAAAACTCAAGTAACAGCATATCCTATAGAGAATGTAGGGTAAAGGAAACACTCCTCCATTACTGGTAGATTGCAAACTTGTCTAAACCCTTTGGAAATCAATTTGTTTCTCAGAAAATTGGGAATAGTTCTACCTCCTTAACCAACTATACCACTCCTGGGCATACACCCACAATATTTTCCACCAAACCACAAGGACATTTACTCAACTATGTTCATTGCACCTTTATTTGTAAATAGTCAGAAACTGGAAACAACCCAGATGTCCTTCAACCAAAGAATGGATGAGGAAACTGTGGAATATTTACACAGTGGAATACTACTCAGCTATTAAAAACAAGGATATCATGAAATTTGCAAGTAAATGGATGTAACTAGAAAAGATCATCCTGAGTGAGGTAACTCAGACCCAGACACACTTGTATGTACTCACTGATAAGTAGATATTAGCCAATACAGGATAACCATGCTACAATTCACAGATCCAAAGAAGATAAGTAATAAGGAGGGCTCAAAGGAGGATACTTACTTGAATCCCACTAAGAAAGAGAAATAAAATAGACATAGGAAGGGGATGGAGAGAGGGAACTGGGTGAGAGACAGGGTGGAGAAGAGAACAATGTGTGGGGGGATCAAGTGTGTGGAGAATGGAGATGGGGGTTGAGAGGGCTGTGAAAGTGAAGGGAAATTGGTGTTGGGGCCTCTCTGGAACAAGCTAGAGACCTGGGATGGGGGAGGCTCCTGGAAGGAAATGCTTGTGACCCTAGCTGAGGCTCCTAGCAACAGGGGATATTGAGACTTTAGAGGCAACATCTTGCAGCCAGGCAGGACTTCCAGTGGAGGGAGGGGTATACCAACCCACCCACATAACCCTGTACCCCAAATTTGTCCTGCCTACAAGTCATGCAGAAATAAAAGATGGAACTGAGATTTAGGGAATGGCCAACCAAATGACTGTCGCAACGTGAGCCCCACCTCATTGGAGTGACCCAACCCCTGACACTATTAATGATATTCTGCTGTTCTTACAGATGGGAAAGAAACATAACTGTCATCTGAGGGGCTTCATACAGCAAATATTGGAAACAGATGCAGAGACCCACATCCAAACACTAGGTGGTACTCAGGTATTCTTGTGGAAGAGTTAGGGGAAGGATTGAGGGAGCTGGAGTGGTCAAGGGAACCATGAAAAGACCTACAGAGTCAACTAACCTGGGCCCATGGGGCTTATAGAGACTGAACCATCAACCAAAGAACATGCATGGAGTGGTCCTAGGCCACCTATACATATGAAGCTGAAGGGCTTATTGGTCCTCTAACATTTGGAGCAGGGGCTGCTTCTGATGTGGACTCTATTGCTTCCGTATGGATACAATTTCTCCAGTTGGTCTGTGTTGTCTTGCCTCAGTGAAAGAGGATGCACTTAGTCCTGATGCAATTTGATGTGCCAGGGTGGGTTGGTACCCAGTCAGGGGGGGGTAATGGAGGAAGGAGGTGGGAGGGTGGGACTGAGAAGAGAGGAGAGAATGGGGTTGCAATTGAGATGTAAAATAAACAAATAATTTAATTAATAAAAATAAAATAGATATATATCGTGGATAGGATAATCAAATTGTTGAATAAAATCAAATATATAAAAAATATTAGTGAGTGAGTGAAAGTCTAATAAAGTAATCATTACTGGAGAAAAATAAAGTCCATGGTATAATTATTTAATTCTTAACATTCTTATGGCAGATAATTATTGATCATTCACGAAATCACAAGTGGTCTCAACCAGCATAACAGAAACATTAATTTCAATACTTATAATATTGTGTGATTGGCCTGAAGAGATGGGGATCCGATTTGACTTGGTTTCTGGTTTCCTTGTCTATGAAGAAAATAATTCAGAAATATGTAATAAAATCCTAACCCCCCCCCAAAAAAACAGTACAGTAAATTTTCAGCATTAAATTTTAATAATAAAATTAAATAAATTTTTCATAAACAAGTTAAAAACTAAAATTATGAACATAGTCTGCATTTATTTGTCCAGAAATGAAATGTTAGCTATAATTCTAATCTATAAGACTTTACTGAGAAAGAAAATTCTGAATGGGAAAATCAAGGAACTAAATGAAGAAAAAATTTAAAGTTCATAGATTTGAAGTCTCAATATTTTCAAAATTTTAGTACTCCTCAGATTCATATGAAAGTTCGATGTGACTCAATTCAAACCACCATCAAGCCATCTTTTTAAAAAATATATCACTATGGAAATCAGTCTGGCCATGTCTTATAAAACTTGAAATAGTTCTACCTCAAGACGCAGCCATACCACTCTTCTGGGTATACATCCAAAGGATTCCTCACCAAACCACAAGGGTGTTTCCTCATCTATGTTTGTAACAGCCTTATTTGTAATAGCTAGAAACTGGAAACAACCCAGATGTCCCTCAACCGAGGAATGGATAAAAAAAAAAAAAAAAAAAAACTGTGGTACATCTACACAATGGAATACTACTCAGCCATCAGAAACAATGAAATCATGCAATTTGCAGCCAAACGGATGGAACTAGAGAAGTTCATCCTGAGTGAGCTAACCCAGACTCAGAAGGATGCACATGGCATCTATTCACTTATAATCAGATTTTAGCCATATAGTACAGGATAACTATACTACAGCCAATGCACCAAAGGGAACAGGAACATAGACTTTGTTACCTGTTAAAGAGACACTTTTCCCTAGTGGTGCTGCCTTGTAGGCCCCCAGTGTATGAGGAGGCTCTTGGCCCTCATATGACTGCTGAACTGGGGCAGGGAACTGATATGTAGGGACACTCCACTCCGGAGGAGTGAGATGGAAAGGATAGGGGGTAGAGGGTGGGAGGGCGGGGCTGGGAGGGGTGGAAAGAGAGTACTGTGATGGCAATTTAACCTGAAGTAATAAATAAACATAAAAGCACAAAAAAGCAAAAAACAAAACAAAACAAAAAATACATCAGCAAACTCATTCTAAAGTTTATGTAAACAAAAGAGCTAAAATAGCCAGCACAACTTTGAAGGTAGTAGCAAAGTTAAAAGTCTGACATCTTCGAACTTCTAGACTTATTGTACAGGGTCAAACTTGAGAAGAGTGCAGTGTTGATGAAAACCTTAAACAAGAAAATTGATGGAGGAGAAATAAAAGGCCAGAGGTAGAATCATAATAAATAAAACTAATCTTATCGAAGGAACAAGGATAATGCAATAGATGAAAGATTGTCATTTCAACAAATGATAGCGGAACAATGGCACACACACCTGCAGGGGGAAATGAAGACACATATATGCATTATAAAAATCACCATTAAATAGGTCACAACCCATGTCTTACATGATAAGAATCCTAGGCAATAAAAAACACAGGATAGAGTCGACCTTGAGTTTTGGAGATAACATTTTAGGTATGGCACTAAAAGTGCAATGCAAGGAGACGATAAAAAAATGTTAGTCTTCTATGAATAAAAGTTGTCTTTTCTTTGTCACCCTCTCTCCACTCAGCTGTGTATAATAATATTTTAAGCTTCTCTATGGCTATGCTTATATCTATATTTTAAAGTTTTTCATAATGAACTACAATTGTGCTTCATATTTTCATAGTAACTAAAATCTCAGGTAGAAACATTGCAAGTGGCAAAGTTATCTAATTATAATGTAAAGAAATCACAAATCAGCAAAGGAAGGAATAAAAACTCTTTTTCAGATATATAGTTGGAAGATATTTTCTCCTGTTCTAAAGATCATATCTTCATCATGTTATGCCTTTGTTATACAAAAGATTTTTAATTTAATGCAAATTCATTTTTAAATTTTTCTGATTCTTTCTTTGACTTGTTAATTTATTCTTTCTTTGATTTTTTTCATAGATGGATGCCATATATTTTAGTCATATCTACCTTCTACTCCCTCACTGTAATGCCTATGGCCCCTCTCCTCAACATAGCAATATGGCTTCGTTTTAGTCCCAAGGTTTCTATTTTATGTAACCTACTTAGTCTCATGAGAGCTATCCAAATGTTTGTGGCTGTAGGGTCATTCACTAGGGCATGACCAGCCTATCAATAGCCAGTACCAAATGAAAATGACAAAAAGACTCTATGCTGGCTGACTAGTGTAAATTTGACACTGGGTAGAGTTACCTGAAAGAAGGGGATCTCAATTGAGAAAATGGCTCCATAAGATCTGCCAATAGGTCATTTCTTTTTTTAATATAAATTTATTTATTTATTACTTCAGGTTACATCTCCACCATAGTGTCCTCTTTCAAACCTTCCCAGTCCCGCCCTCCCACCCTCTACCCACTAACCCTTCAATCGCACTCCTCTGGAGTGGAGTGTTCCTACATAACAGTCCCCTGCCCCAGTTCAGCAGTCATATGAGGGCCAAGAGCCTCCTCATACACTGGGGGCCTACAAGGCAGCACCACTAGGGCAAAGTGTCTCATTGACAGGGAAAAAAAAAAGTCTATGTTTATATTTCCTTTGGTGCATTTGTTGTAGTATAGTTATTCTATACTAAAACTATTCTTATTTAAGTGGAAAATCAAAACCTATGACTGTAACATATTTGAATAACAGCAGCAATAGTTATGATAATCATTATGAAGAGGAAGAGGATGGAAGGGACGATGAGTAAAAGCAGTGACAGAAGAGGGCTTCTGGGACTCAAGAGAGAAATGTTTTGGAATCCACAGGATACACACCCCAATCACTTCAGGATGGGTACTAGCATACACGTCACTAGTGGAAGAATGGGGTATATGCACACCACCACTGCAAAGAAAGAAGAGATCAGTTATAGGGAGTTTTAGTGAATGTCTCTACACCATCTGCTCAGTGGACTTTCTAACCCATGGAATTTACAGGCTCTCTCTCTCTCTCTCTCTCTCTCTCTCTTTCTCTCAGAGAAATGACTGTTAAATGAAAAGCCAGTGAAGTGGGAATTCCTTCAATGTAGGAAAGAAACAACTTTACATTTCAGTATCCACAGTGGCATTAGGATTTCTCCCTTTCATTCTATATTTACTACACATCTATATGCTTAATTTAGCTAGGCTCAGGCAAACATAACTGGGAAGAATTTATATATGGTCTTTTTTTCATGAAGTTTAAAAATTAATGAAATTAAAATACTTCAACATTAACTTCATTTTTCATGAAGTCAAGGATGTTTTGAGAGGGATCATACATAGGTAGAAGTAGGAGGTCTGTAAATAGAAATGTGCTCCAACATCTGTTAAAGATATCTCAGAATGATTTATACTTGTGCGAAAAAGACCTAATCAAATAAAGCAATACATAAGGATATGTATTATATAAGCCTTCTGGACTTTTTTTGTTTCTTTGGGAATTTTGGGAATACGCACAGTATATTTTGACTAAGCCCACCCCCCATTTCCTCTCCTCCAATTAATTTCTCCCATCACTACCCCCTCCAAACTTTATGTGTTCCTTCTTCTATTGAGTCTACTTTATACTGCCAGTATATGCATGGATATAGGGTGACTAACTGGAGCATGAGTGGTCTCTCAGGTGTTGCATTTTTAAAGAAAACTGACTCTTCCTCTCCTCCTAGCTACCAGTTTTCAATTTTGCTCATCATTTTTAGGGGTGGGGCTTTGTGCCTACCTCTCTACTCTGTGTTGGAATTTTGTCTGTCTTGAGCTTGTCTAGGTCTTGTGCATGTTGTCATACTTCTGCAAGTTCTTATGTGCAACTGCCTTGTGTCTAAGAAATAGTTTTGTGGTTGTCATCTACCACTTCTGGCTTTTACACAGATTCTGACCCCTCTTCAATAATGATCCCAGAGCCTTTAAAGGAAGAGTGTGACATAGATGCCCATTTAGGAATGAGCACTCTGTATGTTGACCTCTGTGTTTGTTGTAAGCCTCTGTGTTTATAACCATTTGCTACATTAAAAAAAAAAAAGAACTTAAGAAGTGAGGATTGTGATATGAACTAACCTGTGGGTATAATGTTGTCTTTAGGAGTCAGTGCACTATTCTATCCATTTAGCAGAATAATAGTAGACAAGATTTTAGTATTAATTTACAGTAAAAGCATAAGAAAACAGATAATTTAATCCACTTGGATGCCAAAACCTTTCAGCAGAAAAGAACCTAACCAGCCACAGGATTAGACTTCCTTCCCAAACCCCCGGTGTCTGTTACAAACTCACCAGTACCATCAACAAAAGGACTGAAGGGATCAACATTCTAATTTTACTGAAAGCGAGGCATACATGGTGTGGGGCAGGAGGAGCTTGCAACAGGAAATCCCAGCAAAGATGGAGTTGCAGCTGTCTAGAAATAGGCTCTTTATGGATGAGCAAGCTCAGTGAAGTTGTAGCACTCACATATGAACATATGCTAGTTTTATGTCAACTCCAGTTTTGAAGGCAAATTCAGACCACTCTCCTGCATTCTTCAGATAAAATAACTTGTATGAATTGCACTAGGTTGAGTGTGCATGTGGTCCTAGCTGCATTATTTTCTCTTTCTCTCAAGCACAGTGATTATTTTGATGCTGGATACGTGAACCAAGCTAAATGCATGTGAATTGGTCTTCAGAATTGCTCAAATTGTTCCTCAGCTTAAGAGCACCCATTTATATTGAGCTATGAAATTTACAGGCTTGAATCTGAAATTCGGATGTGATCTAATCCCCATTAAATCAGGAAAACATTGAATAAAGCTAACAAATGATGATATAAAGAAGGAAAACAGAGATTATCACAGTTGATAAGGAGTCCCTTCATCAGATTGCCTCTAACTGTATCCTTGACTCTTCACAACCACACAGGGTAACATAGTTTTGTTTTACTCACATGTTGACATCCTTTTTTTTTTTTTTTTTTTCATTTACTTCAGACAATGTGTCCTGCTAATTGTTAAACAATTAACTTCAATGTTCACACTAGTTGAATATATTTTGGAAACAGTGTTGAAGCTTCTTACACTATTAAGTTTGTAATTAGACTAATTATTGAGAATCAATAGTGTGCATATCAGTTTGGATCATTTGCATTGTTCTACACATTCACACACTCACACACACACACACACACAAAATATTCTACCAAGGCTTAGCTCTCCTGGTGTTCAGATGGTATGCTTAAAGGTTAATGAAAATAAATAACCATCTTATTGCACAGATTCACTTAAAATTCACACCAACATTCTCATTATTAAACCTAAAATAAACATCATATTTTATTAATACTATAACTATTTTATCATATGCCAATTTCTTGTCTAGAAATATTTCACAGGGTTCACAGTTCAATCCCTTAAATTCATATGTGGGAGATTTCCAGCCTATAAACTTCAGAAGGATAGGGTGCTCTTCCAAGGCTGAAAAAGAAGCTGATAACCCAGTTGATTGTCATCTTTTCTCCCTGCTGTGGTGGCCACTCATTCCCTGGACATATAAGTTTCCTTTCTGCTTAAAAAAAAAAAAAAACAGTGAATAACTTCACTGAAATTTATTAGGTATATCATCATTGGCAGATTTTTTAATATACATTAGTAGGTAATTTTGAACATTCTGTGTCTCTAATGTGACTTTTAATTAGAAAACCATATTTATTTCATTAACACATACTTGATTAAGCTGTGACCTTAGAAAAATGTTTCTCTATTGGAACCTGTCAAAGAAAGGCTCAATGTTCTTTCAACAAAGGAGATAGCTCACAGAGCAATTTACACTATTAAAAAGATTCTTTTTAGGGTACACTGTTTCACTCTAATGGCTGTGAGTAGCAATATGTTATTGAATTTTAATGGTAGGATTATAACACCCATTTCTAAAATGAATTGCTGTTATTACCATTTAAGGTATGGCATGAATTGTGGTTGCAATTGCTTAGAGACTTTCATAAAAGAATAACACATACATCATTTTCTGGAGCATACTATTAATTTAATAAGCTGGAGAGCTGTTATCACAAACTTAAGACAAAAGATGGTATGGAAGAGAAAGATTACTACAAGGATAAAGACCTACCATTTACTCTAAGTAAAGTTTAAACTAGTTTGAAAATAAAACATTAAAATATACTTTTCAATTTCAAAATCAGAACCTTCAAGGTATTTTTATTTGCATCTGTGTGGGTTTTACTGTAGATACTTACCTCGTGAGGCTAATGGGCTTTGAATGGTTAGCTATGGAGTTAACAAATTAGTCATAGTTGCAATAGAAAAATTAACATGGAGCTTTAAGTAACTGAAATAAGGGCTTTTGCCTTGTCTTATTTTACCCTGCTTTGCTATGTTTGGTTGTTGTCCCTTGGAGGACTGATCTTTTCTAAAGAGAAAAGGAGGGAGAGTGAATCTGATGGGCAGGTGGAGGAAGGAGTGGAGGAAGGGGAGAATGTGGTTCAGATGTGTTGTGTGAAAGAAACATCTATTTTGAATTAAAAAAAAAAAGAGTAAACATTTCAAAACATGACACCCATTCTTCCTCTCTCTATCTCTTCATTTCAGCTAGGTATATTCAAATCACCAAAGAACAGTATATTAAGACTATAAATCTAATAAAAAGCATTATGAATTTTTCAATACCTAAAACTTAATTAGAGGAAAATCTAGGACAGGAAGACAGGCTCCTCAAATACTATTGAGAGAATATTCCATTTTGTCAGCTATTGTTTGATTCTCTTAGGATTTCTCCCACCTTCTCAGCATTATCCCTGAACCTGCAGACTTCTTCTTCTTCTTGTAGTGAATGTTTGAAAGTTCAATTATCTGTTGGTCATAGAAATGAATTACAAATACCCTTAAAACCTGCCAGTTAATTTGATAATATTTAGAAAAATCATTTGAAGAGATTTCTTTTTTCTTTCTTTTTTACTAATGCAAGTCAAGGAAATCTATTATCTCAGATATAAATGACAACTTTGAAAGTTTGTAAGCTAAAATTTTATGCAGGGCAATAATTACTTAATAAATTGAAATTGTGTTGTCTGTGAATGTATGCCAAATTTCATTTATAAGATTAATTCACTGCTTGCTGCATTAGTCTTTTAGGTTTTACTGATATTGCCTCATATGAAGCTTAGTGGCTCACAGTAAAGAGTATTAAATTAGCCATTGTAGAGGTGTAAGAGGGTTGATGTAGGTCTCTTTAAGTTATTGGTTGGCATATCTCCCAGATCAGAGTGAACTTGAGGCACACTTGTCACTTGATAGTTAGAAGCAAAGGAAGTAATCAAACAATGGCTAATCCTTCTAAAGACTCCATCATCCCTGCATTCTGCCAGTTAAACTGAGTCCCCAGACCAAGGCCAAAGCCAAGAACAAGGATTCAAGTGAATGTTTAATGGAGGATTGGCTGTTCACTTAGAACCTGATCAGCCCCTTGTCTTATCACAGAGACTGAGAGAGAAACCTGGGACAATTTCTGAATCTGTCATAATCTTCTTGGGTCTATGTATGCTTTTGAGGATATGGTAGTTAAAAAGACACTGCATGGTTGATCATAGAATTCATAATTTAGCCAAGACTAAATGAATTGTTTGGATACTTAAATAAATGACTTCCAAATATGAGAGAAACTTAGATGCCTGTGGCAATGTAATGTCTTACTGAACTATGAAACGGAAGCTCTGTTTTGTTACAATGATCAAGTGAAGTTGAGGGTTATGAGCAAGAACTACTGAGATTAAGAGGAGAAAGGAGGAATAACTTGAATTTAAAAAGAACTTACATAGGTTAAAAAAAGTAAATTTTTCAAGAGAAACCTTAAATGGTGAGAACTTAACTGACCAATTAAGCAATAAAATTTAAAAAACTAAACTAGAATCATCTTGGGGAGTCCCTGAGATTGCAAACAAGCACCTGTGTTCCTTGACCAAAGGCATCTGGTGAAAAAGGGAGAGAGGAAGTGCGTGGAGGATGCTCAGAAATAATTGTACTGTGCCGTCATCAGGCAAACATGAGCACAGTCACCATAATCAGTGTTCAGAGGATCCTTCCAAACTGTGTTAGGATTACAGGCTGCATATGGTTCATGTCGCTGCTTAGCAGAAGCACCAGAAGCTGCCAGGAGCCTCAGCACTCACTAGTACAGCAGTCATGCCGGTCAGCTCACTGCCAGCTCCTTCAATTTATAATGGAGCATTTTCCCAGCAGGATGGAGCACTTCCAGATTATCCTGTTCCCTGAGTAGCCCACTGTTACTGAGGAATGACAAGCCTCCTGAAGGAGGAGGGCAGTAATTTTCTTTCTTTCTTTCTTTCTTTCTTTCTTTCTTTCTTTCTTTCTTT
>CAJQZJ010031511.1:4552771-4588990 GCA_907164525.1 Lophiomys imhausi
TCTCTCTCTCTCTCTCTCTCTCTCTCTCTCTCTCTCTCTCTTTCTCTCTCTCTCTCTCTGTCCAAAGAGGGTGCCTCAGAGAAAATACCATGTTAATATACACTGGAATCTATGGTTTAATATTGTGGTTTCAAATACCCTAAGTAGAAGCTGAGGCAGTAGTAAACTGGAAAGTTTAGTTCTTAGCACCCTGTATGATGACTCACAGGCACTTGTAACTCCAGCTCCAAGCTATGAATTACCTTCTTATAACCTCTGTAGATAGCCCACTCATATGCACATATTCATATATGGAAGCATAGATATATACATAATTTAAATGATTTTTAATAAAAACCCCACATAGTATGATAGCTATCTTTCTTAATAATTTAAGTATTCAAAAAAGATGAACTATCAGTCTGCATGTGCTCAATCTTATGGCAGGCCTGCATGTCCTTTTCAATGTGTGTAACTGGAAATATCCACCTATTGCAGGCCACTCCCCATTACCCTTTTGCTTAGCCCCAGGAAGCCATTGCTGTCCTTTCCTCTCTGCAAGTTTGAGTACTCATGACAACCAGTATCTTCGGTGTTTATCAACTTTGTGGTACATAACAGAAGTCAATCTTTTATGTGTCTGAAATGAATTTCATTGTTGGAACATCTGCAGAGTGATAATGTCTTCCACCTGCTGAACTGTGGGTGTTCCCATGCAATTTGAAGAGAAACCATCACTGTTTATTGAACTGTTAATTATTGTGTGAGTTTTGGTTTTTCCTCTGAAAGAACAAAAATTTTGTGAGGACTATGCTTGTGTGTTTTTAATCCCTTCATTAATTTATTTATTAATTCACTTTACATCCCAATAGCAGCCCCTGTCCCTCCTCTCCTCCCAGTACCACCCTCCCATCCTCTTCCCCCATTCCCCACTCCCCTTCTTCTCAGAGAAGGGGAGTCTCTCCTCACCCCCACCTTCAGTTCCACTACCAACCATATCAAGTCACATCAGGACTAAGTATATCCTCGTCACTGAGGCCAGACAAGGCAGCACAGCTAGGGGAAAGTGATTCAAAGGCAGACCACAGAGTTCAAATCCAAGCAAGACAGCCATTGCTCCAGTTCTTAGGGGACAAACATGAAGACCAAGCTACCCATTAGCTACATATGTGTAGGGGTCTTAAGTCCAGTGTAACTGTCTTTTGTTTTGCTTTGTCACTGAGCAGATTATCCTTTGTAGGTAACTGGCAGTGTGGACCAGACTTCCTGGCTCAGTAGATGAGTGATACTTCAATTCCTTATTTACCTTTTAGAAATCCAGATTTCTGAAACAATGTCTCTGCTTTTGTTGCTGTTTGTCTGCCTCATTCTTTTATGGTTGTTTGTTTTGCTTGAAAAAGGGTCTCACTATGTAGCCCAGGCTGGCCTTGAACTCACTGCCATTTCCTGCTTTAGCTTCTTGGGTACTGGAATTGCAGGCATTCACCACCATACTGAGATCACAGCTGCTCTGATGTACCTGCCTTCCTATCAGTTGTCTGCCTTACCTGGCTTATTAGCAAACAAATCTTCTAATAATAGCTCTTTTAGTGCTTACCAAACTCTGGGATTTATGTTGAGTCTTTTAAGATCTTCTCCCAGTCTGAATATGAAGCTGCTATTCTGAAAACTGACAGTTTTTTAAGATTCAATTGCCCTCTATCTACAAATGCATACTCTCTCTAGTATAGTCAAGCTCTTTGGTCTTTTGTAGCTTCCTTTGTTTCTATGGAGATAGATGGGTTTAGTTATTACTGTGAAGGGCTAAGGATTATAGAAACAGAAGAGGTGGGAATTTACTTGGACACTGGTTGTGTAATTAGCATCTAATGAATCCTTCCTCAAAATAGATCAGCTGTGACCCCATTAGTCCAGAGTCATAGCTGCTCAAACTTCAGGTAATAAGATACAGAATGATAACTCACAGTAGGGACCCTGAGAAGGGCTTCTGGTAGGGAAATGTTTACTGAATAAACAATCTGGTCACCAAAGAGAAAATGATTCATCTGTGTTTCCCATTTTAATGTGTGAATGCAAAATTTTCCTCTTCAAAGGGACTGCATTAAGGCTCTGGAAGACAGATTGCCAGACATCATTTGTGGAGGTGATTAGGGCCTAAGACAATAGAACTGTACACAGCATGCAGAGGAGCCCAGGCAGTGTGTCCTGTTCCTCTTCACTTCCATAACTGTGTTATAGATTCCATTTTTACTCTGGAAGAACAGAACATCTACAAGTCTTTCTATTTATAATGTAAAAAAAAAACACTCAGAGAGGATGAGGAGTTAACAAGATTACAGGGCTAATATTTGGTAGAACAAACTGAAATCTTGGGAGTAATGATTCTGGCACTTCTCAAGTGTTAGTGCTCCCTGCCTCGTATGCACTGTTCTCCTCTAGTTGGAGGCATAGTTCCATGACAGAATGTTTGTCTAACATGCTTAGAGTCTTGAGTTCGTTTCCTAGTGTTGGAATACAGTCCACAAATGAAGCTGTGTGAGGAGATTTTTTGAGAGCTTGTGAGAAAGCTCCAAGTAAACAAGACAAGAGTCTTGCAACCCCTGTTCCCCCATAACATGGATTTGCTCTTGGAATGGGTTTTCAAGCCCCTCCCAGCTGTAGGAAATAGGAGACAGTTTTAATTTAGACTACCCATCCTCTAACCCATTATTATTTAGATGATGATTCCAAGCACAGATTTGCCCTCATGACTCTGTACAGTCTAAATTCATGTGACCTAGGCTTTGTGACAGTATACAACTTGAACTCAAGTGAACTTTGCCCACATGACTTGGTTTAACCTTCAGAATGCCCACAGAATTGTCTGATGCCCCGGATAAAGATGAATCTTGCATGAGACTTTTGTCAGCTTTATTTTTTTGGACCTCCTCTCCCAGGTTCAGACTGCAAAATAAAGTAGTAACACAGAAGCACTGCAAATAAACAAATAAAATAAATTGCTTTCTATTGTGTTCCTCACACGTATAAAAAGGCTTAAGTTGTAAACAGTGGTAAAAATATGGCAAATTATTGATTGACACATTTATTCATAACCTATGAAGGAAAAGTGAAGTTAAAATGGTCCAGGACCAGCAAACAATCGAAATCACATCACCTCTTACTCTTACTTGAAATCTTTTCATTGGCTATAGTTTACCTGTAATTTCTCTAAATTGAGATAAAAGTAGAAGCTAAGTTGTTTAATAGGAAATGTTGTTGTATCTTACCACATTTTTAGAGCAGAACATACATGTTCTTAATAGAATATGGTAGGAAAATATCCTACCCTACATGCATATTCTTTTTATTTATTTATTTACTTACTTACTTACTTATTTACTTATTTATTTATTACTTCAGGTTACATCTCCATCACAGTACCCTCTTTTCACCCCTCCCAGTCCCACCCTCCCATCCTCTACCCCATCCCTTCCATCCCACTCCTCTGGAGTGGAGTGTCCCTACCTAAGAGACCCCCACCCCAGTTCAGCAGTCATATGAGGGCCAAGAGCCTCCTCATACACTGGGGTCCTACAAGGCATACCACTAGGGAAAAGTGTCTCATTGACAGTAAAAAAAAAGTCTATGTTCATCTTCCCTTTGGGGCATTGGCTGTAGTATAGTTATCCTGTACTATATGGCTAAAATCTGACTATAAGTGAATAGATGCCATTTGCATCCTTCTGAGGATGGGTTAGCTCACTCAGGATGAGCTTCTCTAGTTCCATCCATTTGGCTGTAAATTTCATGATTTTATTGTTTCTGATAGCTGAGTGGTATTCCATTGTGTAGATGTACCACAGTTTTTAAATCCATTCTTCAGGTGAGGGATATCTGGGTTGTTTCCAGTTCTAGCTATTACAAATAAGGCTGCTATGAACATAGATGAGGAAACTTTCTTGTGATTTGGTGAGGAATCATTTGGATGTATACCCAGAAGTGGTATGGCTAGGTCCCAAGGCAGAGCTATTCCATGTTTTCTAAGGTATCACCAGACTGACCTCCATAGTGGTTGCACAAGCCTGCACTCCTTCCAGCAATGGAGGAGGGTTCCCCTTTCTCCACATCCTCTCCAGCATGTGCTGTCATATGAGCTTTTGATCTTAGCCATTCTGACAGGTGTGAGATGGAATCTCAGAGTCGTCTTGAGTTGCATTTCTCTGATGACTAAGGATGCTGAGCATATCTTCAAGTGTCTCTCAGCCATTAGGAATTCCTCATTTGTGAATTCTCTGTTTAGCTCTGTTCCCCATCTTTTGATTGGATTATTTGGTTTCTTGGCATTTAATTTCTTGAGTTCTTTGTAAATTTTGGATAATAGCCCTCTGTCAGATGTGGGGTTGGTGAAGATTTTTTCCCAATCTGTAGGCTGCCGTTTTATTTGAATGACAGTGTCTGTTGCCTTACAGAAGCTTTTCAGTTTCATGAGGTCCCATTTATTGATTGTTGGTCTTAATAGAATATGCTCAGAAAACTTCCTATCCTACATACATGTTCTTAATAGAATATGGTAGTAAAAATCCTATCCTACATGCATGTTCTTAATAGAATATGGTAGGAAAACATCCTATCCTACATGCATGTTCTTAATAGAATATGGTGGAAAAACATCCTATCCTGTCTCATACTCCATTGGTCCTCTTTCTGAAATAGTTGTTGAGGTGACAACCCTCTGCACATGACCAAAGCCTCATGGGTCCTGGGATCATCTACTTCACACCATTTTTGTTCTAACTATCAAAATATTTCCTGCACCAGCAAAGGAGACCATGAGGGGGATGGGCAATATGGAGGATAGGCCAATAAAAATGTTACAGGATTTCATGGAGAAATGCCACCCATCCATGTCTTATGTTGATCCTTTTGAGGAAGAGACTTGATAGTTTCTTATATGGTCCCAGTGAAATTTGGCATTAATTGATCTAGGCAGTAGCTACTTCAGTCAATTACTTTCACTTAGGCTTTCTCTTTGAGCATTCTTTCTAGTCCACTCAGTTTTCCCCACCGTGTGATCATGGATGCACTTGTGAAAACTCTTCATGGAGAACCCATGTTGAACATGGAAATTCTTCTATACTTAGTATATCTATTATTCAAGTTTCTCTAGAAAGACAGAACTAATATGATCTATCACTTATCTATCTATCTATCCAATCTATCTATATCTCTCGATATCTTTCGTCTATATATCATCTATCTATTGATTAATTCTAAAGAATTAGCTCATGCTATTTGTCTTAATTAAGACTTATATTACTGGGATGAAGTACCATGACCAAAGAACAAGTAGGGCAGGAAAGGGTTATTTGGCTTACAATTCCATATCATAGTCCATCATTGGAGGAAGCCAGGACAGGAACTCAAGCAGGGTTGGATTCTGGAGGTAGGAGTTTTGCAGAGGCTATGGAGAGGTGCTGTTTCATGGCTTGTTTGCTCACAGCTTGCTCAGTCTGTCTTCTTATAGAACCCAGGACAACCAGCCCAATGATGGTACCACACATTATGGGTTGGGCCCTCCTGCATTGATCATTTATTGAGAAAATATTTTCCTATTGGATCTCCTGGAGGCATTTCCTCAACTGAGGCTCTTTTTCCTCTGATGACTGTAGCTTGTGTCAAAATGGCATACAAAACTAGTCAGAACACTATTCTAGAAGCTGATTAGTCCTTGGATCTACAGCTGTCAAGCTAGAGATCCATGACAGCTGATGGCATAGATTTTGTGAGGATTTAAGGTATGAGAAACAGAATAGCTAGTGATTTAGGTTTCCTGCAAAGCCTTAGTTCAAAGGCAAAAAGAGAACTGTCTAAGCCCTGAAAGACCCACTCAGAGCCTTTCTTACTCAGCTTATTTGGTTTATTTAGACTTTTGTGTGATTGCGAGGAAATATACAAGTCCAGTGGGTAACCCCAACAAGAATGCACCCACATGTATGCTTTCCAGATTAATTTTTATTATCAATGACACAATCTAGAGTCAACTGGAAAGAGCGCATAGCAATTGAAGAATTGCCTAGATCAAGTTGGCCTGTGGGAGTGTCTGTAGGTGCTCAGTACTGATTGCTAGTTGATGAAGGTTGACCCGCCCAATGTGAGTAATGTCGGTAGGCAGCTGGGCTTGAATTATATAAGAAACCTGCAGCCCTCCACTGGTTTTGATCCAAGTTCCTACTTAAGTTCTTGACTTGACTTCAGTCACTGATGGATTGTGACCTGGAGACGTAAGCCAAATAATATGCCCTCCCCCCAGTTGCTTTTGGTCAGAGAGTTTTATCATAACAACAAAAAAGAAACTACAACAGATGACTAGAATTATACTGAACCAAATGTTTGTGTTTCCATACTCCAGTCAAGTAGATCCATAAAATTAAACATCATAGTGAGGTAGACTATTGTTCTATATATATTGTTAAAATTAATAAAAATGCATTATTTCTAAATACTTATGTACATTGGAAATTCTCAAAAAATAAGAAAGACATTTTTAGACAATTGTATATAGAAAAGGGGGAACAAGTGGATTTAATAAATTGTCCAAGTTAAATTATCCAAAACTTTGTAGCTGTTTATCAATAGTGAAGAGAGTCAGTCCCTGACAAATGTATTTTCATATAATTGTTGTATATAACCTTCCCATTGAGGCTAATGTGCCCAAAGTATCCTACTATTCTTTGGTTTATTGTCATTTAAAATCTAAATGTCTTAAAAGGTCAGCAAAATCTGTTAGGACTAGATATTGATACCTATCCACTATTACTGGTTCTCATTGTATTTCTTGGTATTCAGGCAGACAGCACCCTCAAATACCTGCCTACACATTGATGGATTCAAGAATGTACATTGCACCAATGAAGACTCTTATGTGATGAACATGCCTATTTTCTTCTTCATATACAAAAACAGTTGACAGATTCTTTGCATTAAAGGATTTCTGGTGGAGCAGTGTGTCTAACACACTCTTTCTTCCCTCTTCTGAGTTTCACCTCAGCAGATTCTGATGTTCCTTCCTCCTATGGCTCAATCTTCTCTTTCTCTTGCCATTTGTTAAATATTTTGCTGCATGACAACCATCATACCATGTAGTTCTTTCTTGTGCTCAAACCACATTCATCTCAAGAAAAGATGTATTTGGAATTTCAGAGATAACTAAGTAAATGAGTACAAATGAGATCTATGTTTTAAATGTACATGGGATAATTCCATCAAAAATCTTCTATTTGGTTATTTTGAAATATACTACGGTACCTTTAAATTAAGAAGAATGTTCTAGGTCTAAGAAGATGTTTTTAAGTTGGTAATGCAAGTAGATGGAAAATGAGTTAGGTATGGAACTTTAAACTCATGGAGATAGATGGATAATAGAATATTAATATCAGTTGCCAAATACGTATGGACTGGACACTGGGAATGTAAGTTATACCTTATAATTTTCATAATTGTGGCCTAATCATTCAGAAAAAGAATTATGAATTCTGAGAGAAGGGGAGAGGGAGAGAGGGTGGGGCTGGGAGGGGTGGAGGGAAGGGACTGTGATAGAGATGTAACTTGAAGTAATAAATAAACATTAAAAATAAATAAATAAATAAACTTTGAAAAATACCAACTCTTTTTTAAAAAATAATTTCTCTACTAAACTGATAATATCTAATGTTTAATGTAGTGTGTGTGTGTGTGTGTGTGTGTGTGTGTGTGTTTCTCTACTATCTCTGAGTCCATCAGAATATTTACACACATTCACTCACCTTTGTGTAAACAAAACAGTGTCCTGGTCACCACATCAGAAAAACAATTGTCTATATTTTCCTCTCATATGTTTCTGTTTTAGAGATAGTCAATATTTTTTCAAGGCTGCTTCAGCAAGAAAAGCAGATAGTTAAGGGAAATAAACATATTGAATAGCAAATGTTACAGGATGGGGGGACAAAGGATGGATCATCAAGAGAAGATGTGAAGTTGTAAACTGACAAACACACTATAGATAGGACTTTCAGGATTAGGAAAGTAATAAAAAAGTAGTCATCAAGACAGGGCTTCACACCACCCTGCACCACAAGCCTAGCCATCACCTCTGTTCTTGACATGTTTTTTTTAGTTAGTGCATCCTTCCAGCCTGATTGCAGCCACCTTGTCAGGGGTGACTGTTTGGTACTAAATGGTCCATTTAGAAATGGCATGAAGTTGGCTTGGGTTTGTGAAAAGTTTTACCTCTTTGATCTCAGGTTAGATTGAGATTAGCAATCCCTCTAGCACAATCTTAAAATGAAGAAGATTATATTTCTGCAGATTACAACTTTTGTGAGCATTTATTTTAACCTATCTTTGTAAGGGAAAACCCATTAGAAGTGAGCTCAGTGTTGCCTAGAATTTATGAAGAGAGTTCTGTCTCACAACATACAATTATCTAGCTGATTTGTAAAATTGCCCTTTTCACTTTTATTTGATGTATCTTATAATAGATAAAACAAATTAAATAATTTCTGGAGCCCACACAATTAATAAGAAGCATAAAACCAGTTTGCCCTTAACTGGGGACTTTAGACTGTTTTGGAATTCTGACTTTGTAAGCTTAACACCCACTCAGATTTCTGACTCATGGTAACAAGTCTGTGATGTAGTGTAGAGATGTCGAGTGACTCATGTTTGTGTGCAAGCATATGTGTGTGAGTGTGTGAGTGTGTATGTATGCATTTGTATTTATGGCTATTAGTTGGATTTTTTAATTGAAAATGTACAATCACTTAGGAAAAGGATGTCCATCAGGAGTTGCCTAGAGTAGGTTGGTCTGTGGGAAATCTTCTTAATTTTGTAAATTTAGGTGGGAATATTCACCCTGAATGTGGACAGTACCATCTCATGCCCCTTGCTCCTTCTGTATAGGAAAGAGTTGTAGGCTGAACACAAAGGAAATAAATTGCAGTGGGTTGATATCCTCCAAAGAGAGAAAGTGTGATAGACACACATTTGGAGAGAGGAGGCAAGGAAACCATTTATTTCACTAAAGGATGATGCAAACAACAGAAGTCATAAACTAAGCAATGTTCCTTCAAACCCCCAGTGAACAATTTGAACAGAGGTAACTTCACAGAGAGTGCTGTTCCTCCCTACAGGGCTTACACAGAAACAGTAATGGACACTTTAATTCTAATAATTCAAACTTAAGGCAGATATAACCACCTTTTCTTTACAGCACAATTAGTGCACCAGGACGTGTATTTCCTGGAGTCTCACTAAATGTTTTACAACACTAAAAATGGGGAATAGTAATGGGCAATTTACAAGTCTCTAGAATGCCAAAGAACTTCCTGGCTGTCTTTGAGAGACATTTGTTTTAAGTATGACTGTCTTCTGATTTCCATAGTGATTCAGAGAACCAGTGGGAGACTTAAGGAATGCTCTGTTCACAGCTGCGATCTGCTTCCTATAGTATGAACTTTTTGTTTTAGGTTCTGTAACTTAGGCAATGGGTCATAAAATTAGACAAGCAGAAAGCGGGTCCTTTCCTCTCAGCTATTGCTGATTGAGAACCTGTGAGGTAACAGACAGTGTGAGAATCTAGAGAGTCACACATGGAAACGTGGCGTAATGAAGGAGGAGGATAAGAACGTGATAGCCACATTTCAATCATTGGTGATCAGAGAAAGGAAATGAAAATGGGCTAAAACTATGCATCGCATAAATGTGGTTCAGGCCACCCTTTCCTCCACAACTGATGTCTAACATGCATCACCTAAACTTAGCAAATAAAAAGTTGATTTTTATTGAGACCCCATTTCTCCCACACGTTTATTTCCCATTTTCCTTCCATTGAAAGAAATATGTCATATGACCTACATCACTGGGAAATAAAATTGAAAATTATTTTTAAAATTTTATTGAAAATATTTTTCATACAACATGTTCTGATCACAGTTTCCCTTCACCCACTCATCCCAGATCCTCCCAAACTCCTCTCTCTCTCTCTCTCTCTCTCTCTCTCTCTCTCTTTCTCTCTCTCTCATTAGAAAACAAACAGGCAACTCAAATTATACAAGAACAGGACAAACAAACAAAAATTTTAAAAATGAAGCAAAGAAAAAACAAAAGAAACACATACACATGTATTTGCATACACAGAAGTTATATAAGAAACATAAAAATTGGAAATACATATGCAAAAGACTTTTAAGTATTAAAAAATGCCCCAACAAAAAATTATGACACAAAATCCTACAAAAAGTGTCTACCCTCGAGTTAATCTTGTGTCAGCCATCCACTGCTGGTTATGGGACCTTCCCAAAGTGTGCTTTCTGCACCCAGTGAGAATCTGTTAATGAGAAGTATTTTTTCCTCTGTGAGCAGTTGCCAGTAGATAGTGTCTGGATTAGAGATGGGGGCTTGTGTACATCTCCCCTCTTGATGTTGGAACTACATCTGGCTTAGACTTGTGCAAGCCTTGTGCATGCTGTTGCACCCTCTGTGAGTTGAAATGTGTCTTAGCCTTCCTTTGTCTAGAAAGTCTTGTTTCCTTCGTGTCTTCCATCCTCACTGGCTCTGACAATCTTTCTGCCTCCTCAGTGAAAATCATTTTATGTTCCCCTTTTTTGTTAAGATTCTTTAAATAAGCTTCCCTTTACTCTCTCCACTGACTCTATCTCAAGAATGTTCTTCAAATATTCCCCAAAATAGACTCCTTATCTCTAATCTTCCCCCGTTGTTGTTTTCTGTTCATTCATTTTTATTACTGAAGGATCAATGTATCTAGAAATATTGATGATTTAAAGTATTGGTCTATTTATACCAATCACTGTATTAAGTTTCTTGACAGAATCAATAATCATGTATGTTCTTAAACTTAACTCTGAAATCCTTATATAACTCAGGTATTTCTAAAGTCTGTCTTTTCTCTGCCTTTTCAGTTAGACCTTTTCCCAATTCCCTCCTAATTCATTAATAAAGGCTTCCTTACCCCCAATGTCTTTCCCAATCCAATAAACCATGGTGTTTAATTCATCAAATACACTCCTCTCTGGGTCTTTGAAAGAACAAAAGAGTCTAGTATATGATACATAGAATAGATCAGGAAATACATCTGAACTATGACCCTGGCCCTTGACATCCCTTTCCAAGGCTAACAGCCTAATCTAACTTAAAGTATGTTTGGGAAATATCGTGGAGCTGTTTGCCTAATTGACAAAGAAAATCATGTAGCATAGAGCCTTTAATGCCTGAGTTACTGCTCAGTGGTAAAGTATTTTCATACAACCTATCTATCCTTGACATAAAATCTTAATCTCAAGACTATGCACTCTCGCTGCCTCTTGATATTTTCCTACGATGTCTACAAGTCTGCTGTGAAACTATTAAGTATTTTCCATATATTTTTAATGTCTGTGGATTATTTAAATAACAAAACTCTGGATATTATTTCACAGGGGAAAATGTCTTCATATTTGGTGGTGAAGCAAACAATATTTTCTAGTTTTTTTATTCTTTTAATTACTTTAGGCATGAAATATATCTCTGAAGACTATGATAGAGGCTCCCCTTAATAAATCTGAAAGTAATAAATTATATGAGGCAATAACAAAGGAGGAAACATATTGGCAGAAGGTACCTACAAAAGTCAGAGGGTGTCTTCAACAAAGATATATAACTTGTACAGGAAGTGATATTTCGAAATAAGAGAAGAGATTCCAGGAGATTTAAAGCATCCATTCAAGGAATCCAGGGACAACTGGACAACGGAAACCTCAGCAGAAAACAGATCAGACATCAAAGAAGACGAGTGGCCCGGATGATCCAGCCTTGCAGACTTCCTCAATAGCTGTTTCCTCAAAAGTCTACAACAACAACAACTCAAAATCGCTAAGATTGTTCAGCTCCACAGACTGCTCCAGCCAGTACTCCAGTAAAGCCCTGAAGATCAGCTTCTGGCTATGAACTTCTTAGGACATCTAAATAGCTGAGCACAAAAGGATTGAACATCAAATGATTCTATTAACATTTTTACCATTTTTCCATTCTTATTTGGTCCCCAAACAGGTTTACTATGTCCCAAATCAGCAGGAAGTCATTTTAAGAAAACAGCATCCCATCCCCAGAAGGTGTGAAGGGTGTTTTCCACCCCCCTTTGGTTATTTGATGGATAATAGAAAACTTTGTTATTTAGGGGGAAAGACTACAAGCTGTTAAATGGTCTTGTTAAATGGGTTTTGGAGGTTAGACTTCTCTCTTTTTCTTTTCTGTATCCTTCTTTCTCTCCTATGTAGGAGTGAACAGACTTGAGAAAAATGGGACATAGACATAGTATAAGAAAGATCAAGAAAAAAAGGACAGATTATTGAATATGGCCTTATACCTTTGTATATTGATACAAAATTAATATTATATTTGTCTAAATGGGTTATGATCATTGTATATTAATGCAAAATTAAGATTATTGGGCTACATAGGTATTGATCTTTGTATATTGATACCAAAAAATAAGATTATATTTGGCCACAATTGTATTGACCCTTGTATATTGATGCAAAATTAAGATTGTATTGGGCTACATTGGTATTGATCTTTGTATATTGATACAAAATTAAGATTATATTTGGCCACTTTGGTATTGATCTTTATATATTGATACAAAACTAAGAGTAACGCTTCTTAAAGGTATTGTTCCTAGTAATGCTTAAAAATGAAATGTAAAGTTTTGGCCTCTTGTTACCAACTGTCATAAACTGTTTAGGATAATTAAGAAATGGAAACTAATAGTCATGCAAATGTGTCATTTTGTTAGTTACTATGATAGTCTATCACAGTTATTTTCTAAGCAACTCAGAAATCAAGTTGCTAAGAGACAAGCAATATTTGCTTATCTAAATATAAGAGATAGATAAGGCATCTTCAAAAACCTCAAGAGATCTGCAGAATATGGCATTCAAAGATGTTTTCTTAACTTCAGATTTTTTGATATCGAGACATGTCAGCTCCTGACAGCACCCCCTCTTCAACTCCAAGTAGAAGATGAGCATCGAAGAATCTCCAGTGGGAGATGATTGGATTGGTGGTAAGCCTTTCTCTTGGCAATAAAAACCCCTTGCTTCAGCTATAGACAGACTGCTGTCCAAAAAGGACAAAACTTGGAAGCAGATAAGTCGACAGCCTAGCTCTGCCAAGATAGGGTAGGCAAGTCCTTCATAATTCCTGCTCTACAATCAATGTCTGTCAGAGAAATGGGGCCAAACGGCTGAAGATTGATGCTGTAATGTATGGAGAGAAAATGGGAACTGTCCAGGCAGCCACTGGTATGTCATTTCTCAGTTTTGAAAGCTGCAGGCCCTGCACTTCCTATATAATCAGATATATTTATCCCTCTCAGGTCTCTGAGGTGGTTGAAGAATAGATAGCTAGAGTCTCATAGTTAAGTTTTGAGTTGTTTAGGAATCAAGAGGGTGTTCTGGATCTAAGATGTTTTTAAAATTGTGAGGCAAGTTAGTATGAAAGCTGAGTTAGATATAGAACTTTAAACTCATGGAGATGGTTAGATAGTAGAATGCCAAAGTCAGGTGCCAAATACATATGGACTGGACATTGGGAATGTATGCTAAGCCATATAACTCTCATAATTGTGGCCTATCTATTTCTGTTGTTTTGTATTGTATTTATAGTTATAAGAGAAAGAACCATTTGTTGGGCTGAAAGGGAGAGATGTTGGGGGAAAAAAGAAATACCTTAAACTATAAAAAAAAAAGGGAAGAGGATGGGGGGTTGAGGAGGAGGACGGTGGAAGGGTGGGACTGGAGGGGGGAGTAAGGAGGGGATTGTGATTGAGATGTAACTTGAAGAAATAAAAAATAAATTATTTTTTAAAAAATAAGAGAAGAGAGTCAAATTTGTACTATGCTGAAACAGAATATATATGCACATATTCTACAGAGAAAATTAAGTCAGTCTTTGGAATGCCTCCCAGATCTGTGGCAAGAGATTTCTTTCCAGAGCTGCTGAAGGCTCCATGCTCCCAGACCCTGATTCCTGAGTGGGTGTGAAAATGAAGGATGTGGCATACTTACACAAAAACTAAGTTTAGCAACACTAACTAGGAAGACCAAGAGGATAATGATGAGATCATGTCCTTAAAAGGTGCCTTCTCAGTGTTATAAAATTTATTGCTCAATATCAACACTTTCTTTTCTTCCTCATAAAGTTATTTCAATAGCAACTGGGATGTCTCTGTGGCCTCACTCAAACCCACAGAGGTCATCAACAGCACAGTTAGGTGTTCAGGTCAAAGGACCTCTCAGTAATGGTATCTTCCCTTTTTCTAGCCTTGCTCAGTGAACACACAGTACACACCACTACAAGAGTTACTACTGGTCAGGGCTCTAGCCCTTTCCAAACAAAATACATCCTAGAGTCCCTGATGGGAGTAACAGCAATAAAAAAGGCAAGAAGTCTAGCACAACAAACCAATTTTATTTGATGTTGTACTGTTTGTTGATTCTTAAAGGGAGTAAAAGTTTTCCTGCAAATAAAAAGTATCACTTCTATAAAACTACCTTGGTAACTAATTTCAGTGTTTGTGACCCAGTGGAGCCTTGGAAACATCTGTGATAGGTAATTCTTTAAAACTCTGTGGAATTTCATCAGTACCACAGCTTATGACTTAGTTACATTGGTAAATATAGCCAAATACAGGCCTTCTCTGTGGACTGGATTATAGCAATATTTTACCTCAAAAATCTTTTGTGCTAAGAATTAGTCCCATATATTACATTATTTCTATTTTTCTTGATCTCTTAGAATATTAAGAGAGTCTTTTTTGACATTCCATGTGAAGTACATGTATATGGTTGTTTTTACCATAAAATTGGCAATCTCTTGGATAGAACCTATTAACTCTTGGGTGTTTGAGAAAATTTAAATGGAAGAGTCAAACAGAAAAAAATGAATGGTGAATGAACTGAATTATATACCTGTATAAAAAGTTTCCATCAGAAAATGTTTTTATATATTGACATTTTGTAGCAGCTGATGCTAATAGCCAACTAATGTCCCTTCAACAAATATCTCATATTCCTAAAATTTTATATCCTAACCACCTATAACTTTAATATCAGTCAGTTCTCTAATAGTCTAGCAGAATATCTGATTTGGTCAACTTACAAAGGGGCTGGGGTCATGGTTTCAAAGACTTTGGTCCATAATTGATTGCACCCTTTGCTTTTGATATGAGATGATGGAGAACATCACTGTTGGGAGGGGGCATGATATAGAAGAAGCATCTCAGCTCATGTAGAAAGGTGATATCAGCTCATGTAGAAAGGTGGGGGTAACGAAGAAGGGATGGAGACCCATGATCTCCTTTCTGATAAAACTTTAATGACTTAAAACTTTCCTCCCAAAATGTGGAATAATCCTGTGATTGGTGGACCTCAGTGGGCTGTCTAGATCCAAATGATAGCAACTTCCTCCCTGTGATATTTCTTTTCATCTAAGCCACATACTCTGGAAGTACCAAGGAATCAACTCTTGGGAGAGTCTTTAGACAGCTTACCAAGGTAATTGACTGGGGGTCAAGGGGAGGGACCTTTCCACTGTTCCTCCAGATGCCAGCAGAACTGCTCCTGTACTCTTCACATCAAGATCGGCTTTCTCATCTGCCTAGTACCACCTCTGCACTACTCTCCTATGTTTATGGGAACAGTTTCCTAATAATCTATTTCCCTCAGATTCTTGTCTCTAGAGTTGCTTTTCAAAAACTCAGCCAAAACTAGTGAAAACTTTTAATCAAAACACCTGTACCATTTAAAAATTTCTAAAATGTTTTGGCTATATCTTCTCTTAATACTTTCAAAGACTTGAAGTTTGATTCATTTAGAGTTGAATTTTACATAGGGTTAGATTATAGGCTATTTGTATGTTTCTGAATATGGATATACAGTTTTACCAACAACATTTACTGAGTGAGTACATGTAAATATGACATGTGGTGCAGATTTGTACATGCATCTATGAACAACATGTGGTATGTGTATGTGTATATGTATACATGTTGGGTGTATGTGTGTAGAAGTGTGTGATATGTTGATATAGTGTGTGTGCATATATGTTGGGTGTGCACGTGTGTGTATGCATGTGTATGTGTTGGGGGTAGGTGTATGGAGGTATATTATATATTGATTTGTTGTATGTGTATGTGTGTGCATATATGTTGGGGTATGTGGGTGGAAGTGTGTGATATGTTGATAAAATATATGTTTGTGTGTGCATGTGCGTAGGTATGTGTTTGTACATATGTGCATGATGAGGTCAAAAGAACTCCGTACTAGTCCTCACTATTCACCTTGTTTGAGACAATGTCTCTCTAGTTGGTCACTGCTGCATACAGGACACTCTGGCTCTAGAGTTCCAATTATCTTCCTGTCTCTGTCTACTATGGGCAAGATAGGGTTACAAATACTTATGCTACTGCACCAGTCACACACACACATATTAGTTTATTTATTATTATTTATTAATTCAATCTACATCTCAATCACAGCCCTCTATCTCCACCCTTCCTTGTCCTACCCTCCCTCACTCTACCCCTCTTCCACCCTGAACTTGCTGATCTCATCTGCACCAGTCTTTTTACATGGGTTCTGGCATCCAAATTCAGTCACCTTTCCCAAGAACTCACTGCCACTTGTATGCATATTTATAACATATCTCAAACTTCACATTTTAATATGTATTGAGGTATATTATTAAAATGTATGTTCATCTGATTCTGCCCCTCTTTCAGTGATTTTATAGAAGAGATAGCTGACATCCAATCATTCTTTGGAGCTTAAACACTCAAAATGTAATAATTTGTTTACTTCTACTGGGAGAGTGCTGTCAGGTTTAGCAAATAAACTATAGTGTTTCCAACTAAATTTGAATTTTAGATAAATATATATTCTGGTATATTTTACATTTAATATCAAAAAATAATTGAACTAAAATATTTACTCAAAAATTAAATTGGTAGATATCCTGGATTTATCTGATAACCTTAACTTCAGTGATATTGGAAACCACAAGATAAACTGCTTCAAGTATAATTTCATATTATTCAAAAGGACATGCTTGGACATACTAAGCATAATATCACCCACTTTGTTTCCCATTAGAGAAATGTAAAGATCTTCATCATTTCACTTAAGGCCCCTGAGTAAGTAACTTGGGATTTGATACCAGATGGTGTGCATCTACCTCCCAAGATTTTTTTATGTTGAGGATAAGCTCAACACATCCCAATGTCTATGTGGCTTTTGGTCACATACCCCAAAGTATCCTTATACTTAGGAGGTGGATACATAACTCTCTATCCCCCTGCAAAAGTAAACTCAAGGATTGGATTTTCTAAGTCTCCATTTTCTAGCTTACTACTGGTGTTATAAGAAAAAAATCAAAGACTACTGCTTCCAAGATGGAGTTCAAGGCCCTCTGATGGAGGATGTCCTACAGAAGAAGGACCCCATTCAAAAGAGAAGAAAAGATTATCCCTGGACTGACACATCATGAAACATCTATAGATAAATTTTTAAAGTCAATCATGCTATGTAATCGCATGTTTATGTATTCCAGATACCTCAATTACTTCTCCATAATTATGTGGAAGGCAGAATTTCTGCCCTCTAATCATAGATTAACATGGAATAGGGAGGACTGAACAAATGCATTTTTTTCCTCAGAGCCTTATAAAATCTTTATTTGTACCCATAAGGACAGTAAGTGAGATTGTTTCTCTCTGTCACATGGGCAAGTGATAACTAATATTAATCATCAAAGTGATAGGATCTAGAATCACCAAAGATGTAAGCTTTAGGGCATCTCTGTGAAGAATTTTCTAGATTAGGTTAAGTGAGGTGAGTAGTTTCAACTTCAATGCAACTGGTGACATCCCGTGAGCTGGAACCCCAAGACAGAATAAAAAGGAGAGAGAAAACTGAGTACGAGGATTCGTCTTTCCATGCTTCTTTGTGAATGAAATGTGACTAGTTACCTTCCATCCCTTTGGCCATGCTTTCCCCATCAGTATAGATTTATTGAACTGTAATCTAAAATAAGATCTGAATCCCTTAAAATGTCCTTGTTGGGTTACTGGATCAACAATGAGAAAAATAATTAATACATACTGCTAGAAGACAAAAGGTGGATAGACAGATGAACACTTAAATAACCCATCTCAGGAATGTACGGAGAAGACAGAGCACGTGTGACACCGTTATTCTCAAGCATTTAAGATCAGTTGGGTATAAAATACATTAGCATCATATTGCTAATAAGAGCAACTAAATTTTGAGAAAGTAGGTTATTTGTTCAGTAAATATTTCTTGATTTTTGTGTGTCACACTTACAAATGCGGGTTAAGTTTCTAATACTAATGGGGCAAAATATTGCCCATCATGGAAACTTCAACACACAAAAGAATGCAGCAAAGAACTAATTCAGCTGTTCAATTTGAGGAATTAAAAATAAGACCAGAACCTTGAAGGTTAAATGTTCATTCAGTTAATGCCACACTTTTGTTCACATAATAAAAATGCAAACTCATATGTGTTTTATTCATTGAAAGCTTAATTTGTGACTCTTGATATCATTGATCTCTTTGCAATATCCAATTCTTCATCCTGTGCTGATATTAAAACACAACTTTCAGACCTCTGCCTCCAAGGATGAACACAGTTAAGAAGATAATGTTCACAAACAAGAGCAAGACAAGAAGGGAACACTGAATTGCATCTTCTGTATGTCTTTCTCAAGAAATAACAAAGTAGGGCATCCACTGTGGTCCAGAAAATTCAGAGAAGCGTTGTAGAAGAGTCAGACTCAGCCTTGACCTTAAAGGAACTGAGAGATTTATCAAATAACAGAAGACGTGGGAGGTTGCTGTGTTCATCAGAAACAAAACAAGTGAACATAGGGAGAGATGCTCATGCAACAGGTCGTGCTTCACCAATGAAGTCAGAACCAGTGGATGGTGTATGTGGAAAGAGAAACAAGTCACCAGGCCACTAATGGCAACTGAACTTTAGGAATGACTTCTATTCCTATTTTGATAGATTTTAATCAAAATTATTGGTGGGCAAGTAATGGCATTAGCTACCACGCAGTAATTATTTTTTGTGCTATATAAAAGTGATATAATTTACATATATGTATATATGCACAACAAATAATGAAATACATATGGGATATGTGATTTACGTATGTTTTCTATATACAAATACTATGCGGTGCTTTAATTCCCTCTTGTACCTATACCTATAAACACATAGATAGAGGTGTGATAAGAAGCAAGGATATGGAGCTATTGTCTTGACATAGTCAAGATTGAAGTTGCTAGAGAAACAAAATTTTAGGGGGAATTATAAGCTCTTCCCTGAAAATATTCAAACTTTGAGGATCCCTTTTCACAGAATCAAAAAACGCTTTTATGCTTCTTGGGAAAAATGACAATTTGGTTTTCTTTTTGTTTATTAATTTGTTCTTTATTCAATGAAAATAAATACCATAAAATAAGAAGGACTGTTTTGTAAAAATATACACATGTATTATCACACAACTTATTATACTGTTTCATCATATATCCATTTGCCTGATGTACATAACATTCATTTCCTCAAATAGAGATCCAATATTGGAATTAAAACAATGACTGAAAACCTAGTAGGTGCCAAACCAAATAGAAAAACAAGTAAAATCTTATTCTCCTTGTAAACTCAGCCCTTGGAAAGCTAAGGCAGAAAGATCATGAATCTAAGCCTACCTGGGCTACCTAGTGTGTATGTGTGTTTGCCAGTGTGTATGTGGGGGGGGGGGAGCATGGGGAGAAGAGGGCAGGAGAGAAGAATGTGGAAGGGAGGGAGGCAGATAGAGGCCAGATCCTATTAGGGATTGTGATGTGCCTCTGGTGGAATGGGCATACTCTAATTAGGTGAGTCAGTTCTGGCAGCCAGCCCACAAGAATGGGGTAGGCAGGGCTTTCCTGTCTGGTGACTCCCCAATGCCCTTGTGTGGTAATCTGATAACCTTTCTCTTTGAGTGAAGAGAGCTGCAAGACACACAGGATCAGATAGGAGGAATGGATTTTGACAAGACACTTTCAGGTTTCAAAAGGCAAGGCTTCATCCCAGCCCAATGTTTCATCTGGGTTTCTAATCTTTCCATTAGGAGAAAATCAAAGAAGGCCATTTGGGGAAGCTTTATCTTCTTCTGTGGAGTCCTTATGAAATATTTATGAGTTTTCTGACAATATCAAGCCAAGTCTCCTTTGTTGCCCCTCCTTCTTCAGCTTTGTCCTCTGGAGGTGTCTGGCTCCCTTGGGTTAATAGTAAACACAGCTGCCACAACTCCTGAGATTCAGTCCTTAATGGTGGTGCCTTGCATTTCCACAAATTTTCCAATATTGCAAAATAGCCAGAGCTGAATTGTTTTGGGTTTGGCATTTTTTAATGTTAATTTTCATGGCAATTATCTATTTTGTAATTGTCTCTAAATAGAAAAAAGCATGCAAGCACCCAGATGTATACTGTGTTTGTATTAGATCAGACTCCGCAGGCTCTGGGAGATGATCCAATCATCTAAGCCTTAGTATATTCATCTGTTTACTCAAGGTAAAAAAAAAATCAAAGCTCTCAGACCTATGATGCAATACAGAAACATAATACTTACAAGTTTTCTACTACTGAGCTATTTAAATATCAAAACTTCATTATCAACATTAATAACATAATTTCCAAATGTGCAGATTTCCCTATGCCAGAGAATTACATCTGTGGTCCTTTGTTACAGAAATGATGCTTGAGGCAAGTACTTGAATTCTCAATACATAAATGCATGAATAAGATATAGTGAAGATTTTTTCCCAATCTGTAGACTGCTGTTTTGTTCAAATGACAGTGTCTTTTGCCTTACAGAAGCTTTTCAGTTTCATGAGGTCCCATTTATTGATTGTTGGTCTTAGGTCCTGAGCTGTTGCTGTTCTGTTCAGGAAATTGTCACCTGTGCCAATGATTTCAAGGGTCTTTCCCACTTTCTCTTCTAGTAGATTTAGTGTGTTCGGCCTTATGTTAAGGTCTTTGATCCACTTGGACTTAAGTTTGGTACAAGGTGATAAGTATGGGTCTAATTTCATTCTTCTACAAGTGGACATCTAGGTGGACTAGCACCATTTGTTGAAGATGCTGTCCTTTTTTCCATTGAGTGCTTTTGGCTTCTTTGTCAAAAATTAGGTGGCCATAGGTGTGTGGGTCCATTTCTGGGTCTTCAATTTGATTCCATTGATCTACTGGTCTGTTTCTATACCAGTGCCATTCTGTTTTTATTACTATTGCTCTTAGTACAGCTTGAAATCTGGGATAGTGATGCCTCCAGATGTTTTTTGGGTTTTGTTTTGTTTTTGATTTTTTTGTTTTTTTTTTTTTTGTACAGGATTGATTTAGCTATTCTGGGATTTTTGTTGTTCCATATGAAATTGAGAATAGCTTTTTCCATGCCTATAAAGAATTCTGTTGGTATTTTGATAGGAATTACATTGATTTTATATATTGCTTTTGGTAGGATGGCCATTTTTATTATGTTGATACTACCTATCCATGAGCATGGGAGATCTTTCCATCTTCTGATGTCCTCTTCAATTTCTTTCTTCAAGGGCTTGAAGTTCTTGTTGTACAGGTCCTTTACTTGCTTGGTTAGAGTTACCCCCAGGTATTTTATATTGTTTCTGGCTATTGTGAAAGGAGTTGTTTCCCTTATTTCTTTCTCAAACCATTTGTTTGTTGTATAAAGAAGGGCTTCTGATTTTTTTTAATTAATTTTGTATCTAGCCACTTTGCTGAGGTGTTTATCAGCTGTAAGAGTTCTCTGGTGGAATTTTTGGGGTCGCTTATGTATACTATCATGTCATCTGCAAATAGGGATAATTTGACTTCTTCGTTTCAAATTTGTATCCCCTTGATCTCCTTTAGTTGTCTTATTACTCTAACAAGAACTTCAAGTAATATATTGAAGAGATCTGGCAGAAGGCTAATATCCAAAATTTTAAAAGAACTCAAGAAATTAAATGCCAAGAAAACAAATGATTCGATCAAAAAAAATGGAGAAAAGAGCTAAACAGAGAATTCACAAAGGAGGAATCCCTAAAGGCTGAGAGACACTTGAAGAAATGCTCAGCATCCTTAATCATAAGAGAAATGCAACTCAAGAGGACTCCATTTCATACCTGTCAGAATGGCTAAGATCAAAAGCTCAAATGAGAGCACATGCTGACGAGGGTGTGGAGAAAGGGGAATGCTCATCCATTGCTGGTGAAAGTGCAGTCTTGTGCAACCACTATGGAGGTCAGTCTGGCAATATCTTACAAAACTTGGAATAGCTTTGCCCCAGGACCCAGCCATACCACTTCTGGGTATACATCCAAATGACTCATCACTGAATCACAAGGAAATTTCCTCATCTATGTTCATAGCAGCCTTATTTGTAATAGCTACAAACTGGAAACAACCCAGATGTCCCTCAACCAAAGAATGGATTTAAAAACTGTGGTACATCTACACAATGGAATATTACTCAGCTATCAGAAACAATGAAATTATGCAATTTGCAGCCAAAATGGATGGAACTAGAGAAGCTCATCCTGAGTTACCTAACCCAAACTCAGAAGGATGCACATGGCATCTATTCACTTATAGTCAGATTTTAGCTATATAGTACAGGATATCTATACTACAACCAACGCACCAAAGGGAACATGGACATAGACTTTGTTTGTTTGTTAGTTTGTTTTCTCTCCCTGGCAATGAGACACTTTTCCCTGCTGGTACTACCTTGTATGCCCCCAGTGTATAAGGAGGCTCTTGGTCCTCATATGACTTCTGAACTGGGGTGGGGGACTGTTATGTAGGGACACTCCACTCCAGAGGAATGGGATCCTGGAAGTGTTAGGGGGTAGAGGGAGGAAGTGTTACGGGAAGGGGGGTAAGAGGACACTATGATGGATATGTAACCTGAAGCAATAAATAAATATATTTATAAAAAAGATATAGTGAAATTGATTAGAATGAAATACCAATAGAAACTTGAAACTCATATAACAGAAAAGAAAAATTATTCAAAAATTAATTGTTCCTCTGCTGTGCACCAGAAAATTAAACAATCATTTCATATAATCATTCAATTTAGTACATTACTGTGCTTTGATTTTATTGACAAAAATAATCTGATTTAACAACCTGCCAGCCTGCCTGAGAAGGAGAAAAATAAATTAAGTTAAATCAACTTTCATATCTATTCTTTTTCTACTGCACTGCAGTCTCTCTCTCTCTCTCTCTCTCTCTCTCATATGTGCATATACTCTTAACATCAGATGAACATAATTATAGGTGGGTTCTGCCTGAGTCAAAATTCACATTTTATTTGTTTGTTTACTTTAATCCAAGAAGAAAGAATGCCAGCTTACTGGACAGATGTGTACTGACAACAGATGACATGGCAAACATACTCCACTAAGTTTAGTGTGATGGTGAGGTGACACTGTTCCAGCAGATCTAAACTATTAATACAACTAAAAACAAAGTCAACAAATAAGGCAGAACACAGAAAGGTTTGGAATCCTGGCAACAAATCAGGCATATATTAGCCGGGAGAGACAAACATTGACCTCAATCATAAAGTAAGTTTTCCTAGTTATTGCACTTGGATTAGAGTTGGGGATGAGAAAGACAGCACAAGATTTCATAGATGAGATGGATATGCTATCACTAGGCAGATTTTAAAGATATCCAGGGCACAGTATACTCTGCTAGAATGAGCTCTCTTCCCTCTGATACCCATTTAATAGGCAGCAATCATCACCTGCTCAGGTCTGTCAGTCTCATGAGGCCAGAGCCTATGTCTACAATAGACTTCTGTTTTTGGAAACACTATGGCTATATAGTATAGGTATTCTGTTTTATGTGTACAAAACATATGCACAGATTTTATGCACACAAATACTTCTGAGAAAATAATATACACATATACACGTGTAAGCATCAGGAAATGCTATCAAATTCCTTCCTCATTCAATCAAATGGACTCAGTACACAAATATCTGGCTTCCTCATCAGCTTGTGTCATAAGATGCCTTTGATTCAAAGCAGGTCCAAGTACACTGAGTGTGCACCAGATTTTCAGCTTTGTTTGTTGGTTGGTTGGTTGCTTGCTTGTTTGCTTGGCTTGAGACAGGGTTTCTCTGTGTAACAGCCCTGGTTGTCCTGGAACTCATTTTGTAGACAAGGCTGTACTGGAACTCACAGAGATCCACCTGCCTCTGACTCCAAAGTGGGGGATCAAAGGCATCTGCCACCATGCCCAGCTAAGCTTTTAGCTTTATGGCTTTATCCATTTCTCCTTTAATTTCATATTTATAGGGGTGTTTTCCATAAGAGTGTTCAACTTCTTTAAAACAATTGCATGCCTTCTTTTCTTTCATCTTGTCTTACTGTGGCATAGACAACACATGACAAATATTTGTTGAGTGAAAACAAGAGGATGAACCAAACTCATATAATGATGTCTTTAATAATATTGCCCACTTTTCCAAAGGATAAACTAAATACAGAATTTTCCAAAGTTTCACACAAATCTTAGAGTTTATATAGTCCTGAGAGAGTTTAATTTATGTAATCCCAAGTCAACAGACTGGTTTACAGCCACTTTTGAAAAAGCTATTTCTATATATTATGGACATTCTATTGCAGGAAATTTCCTTTCATGTACACAAATACTACTGGGGAGATGATATATTTATATACATAGTATACCTATAGTTCACTTCTAATTAACATTGTATACCATATAGTACACAATACCACACCCTCCATTGAAATTCACAGCCAATATATTAGATGAGCCTAATATTTTCATGCAACTGAAATGAAGTCCACACATGAACACAGCTAGTGACCTCAAGATGTTAATGTTAGAATCTAAGAAAACTGGCACAAAAGTAGACGAGAAAAGATAATTAACAATATTGATGTGCAATGGGTGCATGAGAGCGTTGTCATGATGCAGCTCAGGGTTTCCATGGTGGAGGTGCAGCAACTCTGAGTACAGGAGGCTTTGAACTTCCTGGTGAAAAGTGTGGAGAGAGAGAACATCTGAAATGCAGGGCCTTATGTTATGATGCTGTGACAACTGTTGTGAAGACAACCAAACATCCATACAGCAGGTACACCAATGCACCAAGCACTGCCATGCACCTCTGGCTCAAGCCCAGGCCTTGGTCACCAGTGAACTGGAAAGGTTCCAGGACTGCCTGGCCTGGTGCACCATGCATTGCAATGACAAAGCCAAAAACTCAATGGATACATGAAATAAAGAACTGCAGGTGAAGCGACAGTTGGACACCTGTTCAGCCAACTGTATGGATGACCACATGCATCTCATCCTAACAATGACAAAAAAGATGAAGGAGTCTCTGTCATCCATCTGGAAATAAAATTCTTTACTAGTAACCATTGGGGCTGAGGGCAGGCTATTTAAAAGGAAGAATGGAAGTTTAGTATGTTAAGCAATGTTTAAGAATGAGGAAAACTCAGGACCCACCAAGTTCCAGGCATATGCCACTCACTGCTTGACACCAGTTATCTTACACTTGGATATTAGAAGACGAAGTGAAAAGAAACTTGTGCTAAAATTTAGATCACAGATAGCACAAGGGAGTATTCTAGATCCTAAATTTTCATGTGCAAGTTCTTGTTCTGGCAGTAGAGACTGCCCTTGTACCTGGGGCTCAAATTCTTACTACATAGACATCCCAGCTGACAACTTTCTTCAATCTGATGGTAAAGTTTGAGGAGAGGTTTGTCTGTTGCCAAGCTTCTGTTTGCTATAAGTGTCACCATATCACCTTGCATAAAGTGAAACAAAATCCAGTAAGCTAATAATTTAAAGGGAAGAAGAGGTTTCCTTTCCAGATCTTTATTCTTTTAGTTTTCCCATATATGAAAGGGCACTAAGTGAATTTAAGATACACGAGTGAGAGTAGCTTGAATAACTTCTAAAGGTTCCTTGTATTTTCTGGCCATCAAGATGGGAATATCAGGATTCCAAGATGGCAGCAGCCCACATAGATGCATTTTGAACTTGGAGAAAACAGCTATAACACCACAGTTTTAAGATGCTGAGCAACAATCTGAGAGGGGTGAACACACTGGGTTTCACCCAGTGACCCAGGGATTAATAAAAGTCCCTGGGCAAGACTCTCCTCTCTCAGACACTCAGAAAAACAGACCACCAGAAACCTAGGAAACCTCTGACTCTGGGAAAGCAGAATTGTCACCAGGAGAGAACCCATGGGTAGGAGCCACTCAAATACCCAGTGAGCAGCTCTGAACCCCAGACAGGGTTATTCACCAGCTTCCTGGTCTCACAAAGTTCCACTCAAGCATTCCACCACCATGGGGAAGATCAGCGGAGCTGTGGGAACAGGCACATTCTCAGAAGAACCATTGTGGCCACGAACCACAGCACATTCTGAGCTGTGGGACAACAACGGGAAACAGAAGAGCAGCGGTCTGGGAGATGCAAGCATATTTGGGCTTGCCCAGAAAAGTGTTGGAGATACAGGCCCCTCCATTGGATTTACAATCACTAGGAAGAACACTGCAGCTAGACAAAGCAGCAGGATATACTTCCGGGAGCAGGCTACACTACCGGCACCAGTGCAGTATCCCAAGCCTTGGAGGACAGTGGGCCCCAATTGCCAGTATCCACAGGACAGCTCCAGCACCCAAATGGAGATCAGCACAGCCACAGGAATGGTGAGATCAGAGCAGGTTGAAAGGCTGGTGACCGGTTTGGAAGGCTCCTGGGAACTCTCCTGAGTCCAAGCCCTAGATGGGTTGTGGGGTTAATATCAGACCCCTTTGCTAGTGCTGGCTCCTCCACCAGGAAAGCATATCTTCAGCATCTACAGTTCCACCCCTGGAGCAGCGAGTTCTGGGCCTGTGTGCACTGCCTGAGTGACTCAGACTACAAGGGCTTAGTGCTTAGGGCCAAGAGGCACAGAGGTGCCCTGGGGACCATCAAGACAGATTGGACAACAGCAGAGATATATGCATGCTGAAAGTTAGTGTGTGATGCTCAAGCCTATCTGGGCCTGCCCAGCAAAGCCAAGGACAACAAAGAACTCAGTATTGGAAATATAGACACTGGAGGATTGCGGTCACCAGACACAGACACTGAGCACTTCCCACTGGGAAACTGCACTCTCTCCCTGTTGGATCCTTTCAGGTCTCAAGCTGGTAGATTCAACCCCCAAATTTAGAACCTCCAGAGTCCACAGCATCTGTGCAGGGGCTAGGCTTGGACACCCAGGAGCATACCAGCAGAGCCGCTACATGCTGAATACCCAGGCTACAACACAGAGAGCTCCCACTCGGGAGAAGTGAAACAATCCTGGATCATTGCTCATTGCCTGGGAGACGTGGGCTGTACCAGATCACAGTACTTCTGGCTATTAGACGCATGTTGAACCTGAGAACCCCTTGAAAACAGCTTGGGAGGACTATGTTAATGGTCCTGACATTCAAGCTGCAGGGGAGCTACAGCTCCAGCCAACAGTCTATGGCCTGCCAACCTGCACCTTAATCACTACTAAGACCAGTTGGTTCTGAGGAACCTGCAGGAGCACATCCCACCACAAACTCTGACCTGACTCACCAATTGGGACACAATAGGAAGGGGTGAGCTCTGGGAGACACAATGAGAACCAAACTCCACACAAGGCCCCATCCATCCTGTGGAAAGCTACAGATCATCAAGCTATACTACTTCTACATCAAAGCGCCCTTCTTGGCACTAAGTCTAGAAGCAATAGGAACAGCTAAGAACAACCAGATGGCTAAAGTAGGCAAAAGAACAGATCTGAAAAAAGTCAGGGAAATATGACTCCAACAAAATGCAGCTATACTAGTACAGCAAGCTCTGACCACTCCACCACAGCTGAAACACATGAAAATGATGATAAATCTATAATTTGGAAAGAGATAGAGTCCTTACACGAAGAAATTAAATCTCTAAAGAAATTCAAAGATTCCTCAATTTTAGAAACAAAAGCAATGGAGAATACCATTAGAGATCTTCAAGCCAAAGTGGATCAACATGAACAGGAAAGTCTGAAACAAGGCAATGAAACATTCAAACGATTTGAAAGATTTGCAAAGACAAGCAAATTGGAGCAGGAAACGTCAAAAACAAATAAAGTTGTTCAGGATTTGAAAGTGAAAGTAGAAGCAACAAAGAAAACACAGAGATAATCATGGAGGTGGAAAAGAACAGGAACTACAGATACAAGTATCCAATATAGGATACAAGAGATGGAAGACAGAATCTCAGGCATGGAAGATTCCATTGAAAAAATCAGTACAACAAGCAAAGAAAATGAGAAATCTAAAAGAGTTCTCACCCACAACATCCAACAAATCAAGGACTCAATGAAAAGATGGAATCTAAGAATTATTGGCATAGAAGAATGAGAAGACTCTGACTTCAAGGTCCAGGAAACATCTTCAACAAAATCATAGAAGAAAACTTCTCAAACCTAAAGAAAGAGATGCCAATAAAATGCCAAGAGGCATACAGAACACAAAACAGAATAGACCAGAAAAGAAACTCCTCTTGCCACATATTAATTGAAACTCCAAATGTACAGAACAAAGAAACAATATTAAAAGCGGTAAGAGAAAAAGGTCAAGAAAAGTATAATGGCAGACCAATCAGAATTACACCTGACTTTTCCTCAGAAAATTTAAAAGGCAGAAGGGCCTGTGCAGATGTCCTATAAGCCCTAAGAGAACATAGGTGCCCAGACTACCATATCCAGCAAAACTCTCTATCAACATAGAAGGAGAAAACAAGATATTCCATGACAAAATCAAATTTAAAAAGTATCTACCCACAAATCCAGCCCTACAGAAGATCCTAGAAGGAAAATTCCAACCCAGAGAAGATAACTACACCCAAGAAAACAGAGGAAGCAAAAAAACTCCATTGCATCTAAACCAAAAGAAACACACAACCACCACCTACATAAAAATAACAGGAAACAACAACCTTTGGTCACTAATATCCATGAATATCAATGGACTCAACTCCCCTGTAAAAAGACACAAGCTCAGAGAATGTATCCATAAACAAGACCCAACCTTTTGCTGCATACAAGAAATGCATCTCACTAACAAAGATAGATGCTACCTCAGAGTAAAGGGCTGAGAAAAGGTTTTCCAAGCAAATGGGACCAAGAAGCAAGTTGGAGTAGCCATCCTAATATTAAATAAAATAGACTTTCAACTGAAGTTAATTAAAAAAAGATAGGAAAGGACACTGCATACTCGTTAAAGGAAAAATTCGTCAAGACAACATCTCAATGCTGAATATTTATGCCCCAAACACAAGGGCACCCACATTTGTAAAAGAAACTCTTTTAAAGCTGAAAACTCACATTGATCCCCACACATTAGTAGTGGGAGACTTCAACACCCCACTCAAAGCAATGGACAGGTCATTGAGATAGAAATCAAATAGAAAAATAATGAGCCTCACAGAAATCATGAATCAAATGAACCTAACAGATATCTACAGAGTGTTTTACCCAAACACAAAAGGATGCACCTTCTTTTCAGCACCACATGGAACTTCCTCCAAAACTGACCATATAGTCAGACACAAAGCAACCCTCAACTCTCTACTGAATGACCAAAAGGTCAGGGTACAAATGAAGAAGGAAATGAAAGACTTCTTAAAAACCAATGAAAATGAAGATACAAAATAGCCAAACCTACAGGACACAATAAAAGCAGTGCTAAGAGGAAAGTTCATAGCACTAAGAGCCTTCAAATAGAAAATCATGACATCTCATATTAAAGATTTAACAGCAGAACTGGAAGATCTGGGAAAAAAAGAAGAAAAACTCCCAAGAGGAGCAGAAGACAGGAAATCATCAAATTTAGGGCTGAAATCAACAACTTAGAAACAAAAAGAACAATACAAAGAATCAATGAAAGCAAGAGTTGTTTCTTTGAGAAAATAAAAAAAAAAAATAGACAAGCCTTTAGCCAAGTTAACTAAAAGGCAGAGGGAGAAAACTCAAATCAACAAAATAAGAAATGAAAAGTGAGAAATAACAACAGACACTGAGGAAATCCAGAGAATCTTTAGGTTTTACTTTAAAAACCTGTAGCCCACCAAATTTGAAAACCTAAGTGAAGTGGACAATTTCCTTGATAGATTCCACCTAACAAAGTTAAATCAAGATCAGGTTAATAGATTAAACAGCCCTATAACCCATAAGGAAATAGAAACAGTCATTAAAAATCTTCCAACCAAAAAGAGCCCAGGGCCAGATGGTTTCAGCACAGAATTCTACCAGAGTTTTAAAAAGAGCTAATACCAATACTCTTCAAACTCTTCCACAAAATAGAAACAGAAGGAACACTGCCAAACTCATACTATGAGGCCACAGTCACACTCATTCCTAAACCACACAAAGACACAAAAAAGAAAGAGAACTTCAGACTAATTTCCCTCATGAACATTGAAGCAAAAATACATAGTAAATTACTGGCAAACCGAATATAAGAGCACATCAAAAGTGCATACACAATGATCAAGTAGGCTTCATTCCAGGAATGCAGGGATAGTTCAACGTATGAAAATCCATCACTATAATTCACCACATAAGCAAGCTGAAAGAAAAAAAACACATGATGATCTCATTAGATGCTGAAAAATCATTTGGCAAAATCCAGCACCCCTTCATGCTAAAAGTCCTGGACAAAATACAAGGACCATACCTAGAAATAATAAAGGTGATATACAGCAAGCCAATAACTAGCATCAAATTAAGTGGAGAGAAACTTAAACCATTTCCTCTAAACTCAAGGACAAGGCAAGGATGCCCACTTTCTCCATATCTCTTCAACATAGTACTTGAAGTTCTTGCTAGAACAATAAGAAAACTAAAGGAGATCAAGGGGGTACAAATTGGAAACAAGGAAGTCAAATTATCCCTATTAGCAGACGATGTAATAGTATACATAAGCAACCCCTAAAATTCCACCAGAGAACTCTTACAGCTGATAAACACCTTCAGCAAGGTGGCTGGATACAAAATTAATTTTAAAAAATCAGAAGCCCTTCTTTATACAACAAATAAATGGTCTGAGAAAAAAATTAGGGAAACAACACCCTTCACAATGGCCATAAACAATATAAAATACCTGGGGGTAAATCTAACCAAGCAAGTGAAAGACCTGTACAATAAGAACTTCAAGTCTTTGAAGAAAGAAATTGAGGGGGACATCAGAGAATGGAAAGATCTACCATGCTCATGGATAGGTAGGTTCAACATAATAAAAATGGTTATCCTACCAAAAGCAATATACAGATTCAAGCAATTCCTATCAACATACCACAATTCTTTACAGACCTGGAAAAAATCAACTCTCAACTTCATATGGAATAATAAAAAATCCAGAATAGCTCAATCAATCCTGTACAATAAAAATATGGAGGCATCACTATCCCAGATTTCAAGCTGTCCTACAGAGCAATAGTAATAAAAACAGCATGGTACTAATATAGAAACAGACCGGTGGATCAATGGAATTGAATTGAAGACCCAGAAAGGAACCCACACACCTATGGTCACTTATTTTTTGGCAAAGAAGCCAAAACCATGCAATGGAAAAAAGACAGCATCTTCAACAAATGGTAGTGGTCTAACTGGGTGTTGACATGTAAAAGAATGAAATTAGACCCACTCTTATCACCTTGCACAAAACTTAAGTGCAAGTGGATCAAAGACCTTAACATAAGACCTGACTCACTAAATCTATTAGAAGAGAAAGTGGGTAAAACCCTCTAACTCATGAGCACAGGTGACAACTTCTTGAACAGAACACCAACAGCTCAGGATCAAAGACCAACAATCAATAAATGGGATCTCATGAAACTGAAAATCTTCTGTAAGGCAAAAGACACTGTCATTCAAACAAAATCACAGCCTACAGATTGGTAAAAAAATCTTCACCAAACCCACATGTGACAGAGGGCTAATAACCAAAATTTACAAAGAACTCGAGAATTTAACTGCCAAGAAACCAAATAATCCAATCAAAAAAATGGGGAACAGAGCTAAACAGAGAATTCACAAAGGAGTAGTCCAAAATGACTGAGATTCCCTTGAAGAAATGCTCAGCATCCTTAATCATCAGAGAAATTCAACTCAAGAGGACTCTGAGATTCCATCTCAAACCTGTCAGAATGGCTAAGATCAAAAGCTCAAATGACAGCACATGCTGGCGAGGTTGTGGAGAAAGGGAAACACTCCTCCATTTCTGGTGGGAGTGCAAGCTTGTACAACCACTGTGGAAATCAGTCTGGAGATATCTTAGAAAACTTGGAATAGCTCTACCTCAAGACCCACCCATACCACTTCTGGGTATACATCCAAATGGTTCCTCACCAAACCACAAGAACATTTCCTCATCTATGTTCATAGCAGCCTTATTTGTAATAGCTAGAGACACTTTTCACTGGTGGTACTTCCTTGTAGGGTCCCAGTGTATGAGGAGGCTCTTGACCCTCATATGACTTCTGATCTGGTGTGAGGGACTGTTATGTAGGGACACTTCATTGCAGAGGAGTGGGATGGAAGGATTAGGGGGTAGAGGGTGGGAGGGCAGGGCTGGGAAGGGGGAAAAGAGGACAATATGATGAAGATGTAACCTGAAGCAACAAATAAATATATTTATTTAAAAAAAGAATTAAAAAAGGAGGCCGGGCGGTGGTGGCACACGCCTTTAATCCCAGCACCTGGGAGGCAGAGGCAGGCGGATCTTTGTGAGTTCGAGGCCAGCCTGGTCTACAAAGTGAGTCCAGGACAGCCAAGGATACACAGAGAAACCATGTCTCGAAAAACCAAAAAAAAAAAAAAAAAAAAGAATTAAAAAAGGAAACAACCCAGATATCCCTCAACCGAGGAATGGATTAAAAAAAAAAAAAAAAAAAAAACCTGTGGTACATTTACACAATGGAATACAACTCAGCTATCAGAAACAACGAAATCATGCAATTTGCAACCAAATGGATGGAACTAGAGAAGCTCATCCTGAGTGAACTAACCCAGACTCAGAAGGATGCACATGGCATCTATTCACTTATAGTCAGATTTTAGCCATATAGTACAGGATAACTATACTACAGCCAATGCACTAAAGGAAATATGAACATAAACTTTGTTACCTGTCAATGAGACACTTTGCCCTAGTGGTTCTGTCTTGTAGGCCCCCAGTGTATGAGGAGGCTCTTTGTCCTCATATGTCTGCTGAACTGGGGTAGGGGACTGATATGCAGGGACACTCCACTCTGGAGGAGTGGGATGGAAGGGATGGGGGTAGAGGTTGGAAGGGCAGGACTGGGAGGGGTTGAAAGAGGGTACTGTGATGGAGATGTAACCTGAAGTAATAAATAAACATAAAAAAAGATGGGAATGTCCATTTCTTCAAACTCTGTCAGTCTGGAAGCCCTTGAAGGGGCTGGGCAGGGTCATGCTGTATACGGGAAACATTGACTTCTGCAGCAAAATGAAGAGCAGGGGGTTTGTTTGACACTCACATACCAGTAGCTAAGAATAAACAGTAAAATAGGAACTGTTGAAAAGTACTGGACTTGGAAAAACATAGATTTCACAGAATAAAAGTCCAAACCCAGTATTACTAAACTTCCTGAATTCACTGAGTCTTTTAGAGGTAATTCCTTAACAACAAGGAGTTCTAAAAATAAGCAACGTGGGACAAGAAAAAATAGGACCACTATAGAGCAAGATAGGCATACATCCTTTGTCTAAATGCTGTTTTTGCCTGGGGCTTTGCAGTGCAGTGTTGTTAGCCCAACATGGCAACTTATTTTTTGGATAAGAACTATGTTCTATTTATACCAATTAATTACTTGAAACAGTGATATACCTGTCTGTTTGCTGTGTCAAGCCTATAATATATTTTTTTCAAGTAGTTTGGTTTTTAAAAAGGTTTCATTGTCTCCAAAGGAAAAAAAAATATGTAACTCTGAGAAAATATATAAACATCAGTCAATAGTAATATATTGTTGCTGGGTCATTAATTATGACAAATGCACCATACAAGGAGTTAATGTCAAGGAAAATGGAGTGGGTAGCACCTGGGAGTTCTCCAGCCATCCTTGCAACACATCTATAATTCCAAAACTTTTATTAAATAATAACTGCATTTAAATTAAAAAGAGAAAAAGAGCAGCGAAAGACTAAATTACTGAATAAGTACACTGAACATCACATACATAAGTGTTTGTGTGATTGTGTGTGTGTATTGCATGCATGTGTGTATACAACAAAGACATTTATGAACTCAAGCACTTATTCCATTAAGGATTAGAAATCTTTTAATCTTTAATAATATCATAAATATATACAATGATATATAGTCATATATACCCACAGCTTCTCCCTTCAGCTTCACTGGTATCCCCTCAATATGTGGCACTTTCAACTTAGCCAATTCAAGTAAAATAACAAAATAACTACAGATAAGCCACACTTAAAATGGGCAGAAAGGTTGAAGTAGGATGTTTAAGACCCAAGAACATCAAAAGTAAAAATCTAAAATCAAGGTGGCTCCCCTAAGCTTTGAAAACACGTTTGCTTGAAAGTAGTATCATTTTATTTTGTACCTATGTGTCCAAATGCTATTGGCGAATGTTCACCCTACTCTTATATGTATTCTATTCATTCAGCTCTATTCATTAATTCAAATTTCCTCATATGTGTTATAGTTAAAAAATACACCTGCTCTGATGAACTGTCAGTATGAGTAGTGAAGGAAGGGCAGGGATGAAATCAAGAAGCTTCAGTCGGTGCAAGTGGTCCTGGACATGGATCAAATGCAAAACTTCTTTCCAATGAGTACCTTTCCCGGTGTCTTCAGTTATATCTGAGCTGTTACTATAATAACTGGCATCTAAGCAATATCAAGAGTTTTCAATTCTCTCCTTGGGATTACAAATTCATGAATTATGCATGCATATGCAGATTTTTCACCTGTGACAGGTGTAGTATGGGCAATTTCCCTAATATATTAAGAAAACCAGCCATAATACCAGTGATAGATGTAAATGAGATATTCCCATCAGTTTCTTTAACACTTCCCTGTCACCAGGTGGTAAGAAGATGCTATGCATGGAAATCTGTAATTGATGGGGATCTTACAGACAGCAGCCACTGATGATGGGGCTTTCACAAAAGATGGACAGGTTGCTTTCTATTCACTGCTCCATGTATTTACTTTTTTCTGTCTTAGCACCTGAGTCATGCCACATTCCACCTGAACAAACAGCTGGCCAGCTCTGCAGAGAATTTATCTGAGACATCACACAGATGTCAGAAAGGAGGTTGTGTTGGAGGGACTTTTCTACAACAAGACTCCATCTGAATGCAATTGCAAGATGCTACAGCTTGACACATTTTGAATTTCTGGCCTCCCAGTTCCCAATTTGCTATGCTGAGGCTCCTTTTTCTCTACATCACTTAGATTTGGCAAAATCCTGAGAATTATATTTAGGGAGATCAGATACTGCATTTGGTACCATATGTGACCTGCACATGCTAAATATTAAGAAATTTTTTTCACATTGGTAGAACTCTAGACAGGGAAATGAGAAATACCATTTCTTGTCAAAACTGAAATGACCAGTCCTGTTTCCCTAACAAACTTGACTCTTCTTGATTTTACCTGTGTGTTTTTAAAATGTGGTATATTAGGATTGATTCTAAGTTGCATTCTATAACTTTCCTTTGACGGTATACTGCGGGAAATATAACTTATAAGGCTGTGAAGTTAGGTGAAGTGAAATCTGGCTGAAAATAGCCTTCTGTTCTTCCTTTAAACTGGCAACTCTACAGGCTTAAAGGCTTATCCTTTTTCTTCTCTGTCATCTACTCTGTTTCACTCCCTCAGAATCCCTCCTTTAGTACTCTATTGGCTCCTTTGAAATGCACTCCCAAATAATGTGAGGGAGTATCCAGTTTCATATTCACCTCAAATAATCCACAGAGAGAACCACACTATATCTCATGCTTTTCTTCTTCTTCTTCTTCTTCTTCTTCTTCTTCTTCTTCTTCTTCTT
>CAJQZJ010031511.1:4589000-4610376 GCA_907164525.1 Lophiomys imhausi
TTCTTCTTCTTCTTCTTCTTCTTCTTCTTCTTCTTCTTCTTCTTCTTCTTCTACTACTACTTCTTCTTCTTCTTCTTCTGACTCATCTCCTCCTCTTCTTCCTCTTCTTCTTTTTGAGTTGAAATGCATCTTTCCTGGCCCTGCTGCTCAGGTAAACCCCAAAGCAGAAACATCAATGACAACAAATATTAGCAGGTAGATATTCTATTATAGCTTAATATCATGATCAGACAAAAATATTCTGTTATTTTCCTGGCTTTTATTAAAAAGAAAAATGATTTAAAAATAATAACAATGTAAAATGCATTAGAATACTGTGCCAATTTAAATAAGAATATCACCTATAGGTTCATACATGTGAGTACTTGGTTCCAGTTAGGCGAACTGTTTGGGGAAGATTACATTAGACCTTGTTAGAGGAGGTGTGTCACAGGACGGCAGGCTTTGGGGTTTCAAAAGCATACATCATTCTCAGTTATTTCTCTCTATCTTGTGCTGCGGATCAAGACATACACTTTGGCATTCACACACAGGTAATGGTATTTTAGAAGAATCTTTGAAGAGAAATAAAGGTAAAGTTCATATTATGAGTCCAAAACACTTGTGACCAACTCCTAAATGTAAGAAACAAGTCTTCACTTTTGCTTGTCTGTGTCCATTACTACAACTAGTTCTTAAATATGAAGGTTACAGTACAAATGTATCTATTTAAAAAGTGAGCAAGTGGAAGACTTTTCTTAAAATTTGTACTTATTATTTAAACAAGTTTCATGAGTCTTCATACCCCCTAAAAGCCCATGCAATGGAAAAAGAGTAGATATCACTCCTTTATAGTAGAAAATCTAAACCTGAGGGGGACAATGTGACTTGTCCTGTGCTTTACAGTGAACACATGGCAGAGATGGTCTCTGGGTTCATGATTAAAACTCAACCCTGCAAGATAAACCTATTTAATTTGGTCTTGGGAAGACTGAATTTGAACTGCATATCATAACTGCTGATAGAGTCATGAAGAAGACAGAGAAACCACTCCTCTTTCTTCTAATAATTTTGAAAGATGTGTTTAATAATGATTTCAATATGAGAATTAGTTGGTTTTTGTAACTTACTTATTGGCCATGTAATAAAAGAAAAGATATTTAGTAGAGTGTACACTAGTCAAGTTGCCTGCAATAAATTTAAGATTTTGTAAATGTTCTTACAACAGTGTATTAAAAGAGATAGAAAGACATCTGTGGTAAGGATCACCAGGTATTTCTTAAGAATCTGCTTTGACCACTCAGCCTTTGACCTAAGTAGTCATAAAATCTTTCCTTGCAACAAGTTATTCACAAGTGATTTAAGGGAAGATAAATGTTATTTGAGGAAAAGAGATGCAAATAAAGTGCATAGTAAGTCTCAGGTTAGATCATAAAATATACAAAGAGCATCTATTGAGTTCAAGAGCTCTTCTGAATGTTCACTGAACATTCAGCAGATCAAGATAATAAAATTGCATCCACTTTATTCCTATAGAAGCTAAGAAAGAGAAGTTCTTTCCTCAAAATTATATGCCCAAGAAGGGTCATAGTCAAGATAAAATCTTATATCAATAGCAGGTGACATTAAAACAAGTATGCAAATAAATAACAAAAAAGACCCTTAGAATGGTATTGATAGGTTTTATGGAACTGACTGGAAGACATAGATAATCTAAAAGTATTCATCTGTATTCTGTTCTCATTTTGTTAAAGCTGCACAAATTTTTGTGTGTTAGATGATAAGGTGAATTACATCAGAAGGTGAATATGAGCTTCAGGTAGGTTTATGTCTACTTAGAATCCTTCACAACTGGTGAATCACATATCTCAAGGCACTTGTCTGACTTTCCTTGAGTTCTGCACTCGGTAATCCTTAGAATACGCTAATAGACAACAAGGCACTTTATCAATGCCAAAAGCAGCCAAGAGCAGAAAGTGGCTAGGCTGAACCTCTTGTTCTTCTCTGGCAGGACTAAGAAAGAATTGATTTCCTGATCTAAATGGCCAAGAAAGTAGGCCAACTCTCTCATGTCATAGAAGATTAGACAGAGTAGAAGGGGAAAATCAGACATACGTATTTTCTTATTATTACTGTGTTTTGGCCATATCAAAACCTGCAGAAAGAGTACTTGTGATTTTCCCCAATCTCTACTACAATGATCTTTACTTAAATTTGTTTAAATGCTTTTTGTAAATAAGCAGAAACAGAATGGTTACATTTTAAATGGTTAAAGTGGCTGGAGAAATAGTCCCGAATCTAAAGATATGGATTAGGGACTGGAGATAAATCTCAGCAGTTAAGAGCACTTGCTGCTCTTGAAGAGGACCAGGGTTCAGTTTTTCACACTCAAATATTGTCTAACAACTGTCCATAACACCATTTCTGAGAGATTTGACACACCCTTCTGGATTTCTGCTGGTAACAGGCAGGCATGCACATCATACACATGCATACATGCAGGCAAAACATCCACATATAAAACGAACCAAATATTTTTAAAAGAGTGGGAATGGTGGAGCATGCCTTTAATCCCACCACTTGGGAATTAGGAACAGGTAAGTTTCTGTGAGTTCAAGGCCAGTCTGGTCTACATAGCAAGTTAAAGGCCAGCTAGGGCGATGTAGGAGACTGTACCTCTAATAAGTAAATTAAATTAAATTGAAATCATGAATTTAGAATAAAGTGGCATATCTTGGTTGTTATGCTTTCTACTATTTTACATATGACAATTAGAATGTTTCTCATGAATCCTGGTTTTTTTTTTTCTTCATTCTGAGACATGGTAGTTATAAGTACCTCTAAGGTTTCTATTAGGAAAAAATTTTGTGACAGTCATTTTCAAGGCAGTTACATCCTTCCTTGTTCCTTACATAGAATCATAGGAAGGATTTTTTCAAACACTATTCTAGGGATAGTCAACTAATAAAAAATATATGATGCTCATATCAATTACCATTATATTGGGCAAGTTCAAGTGTAGAACAAGCAGAGGAAGGAAAACCCATGCCATTCAATCCAGCCAAACTCTGAGTGATATCATGTACAGTGAATGCATACAATTAGCATAGAGTAATATTATTAATAATAATAGTAATAAAACTCCACTTGAGTAGATGTTAGCAAAGGCCGTTTTACCACATGATTATTCATAAGTCGACATTATATAGACTCTTAATTTACAAAGTCATTTCTTTAAATTTATTTATTTATTGCTTCAGGTTAAATCTCCATCACAGTGTCCTCTTTCCACCCCTCCCAGTCACGCCCTCCCACCCTCTACCCCCTAACCCTTCCAACCCACTCCCTGGAGTGGAGTGTCCCTACCTAACGGTCCCCCACCCCAGTTCAGCAGTCATAAGAGGGGCAAGACCCTCCTCATACACTGGGGGTCTACAAGGCAGCACCACTAGGGAAAAGTGTCTCATTGACAGGGAGAAAAAGAAAAAGTCTATCTCCATGTTCCCTTGGTGCATTGATTGTAGTATAGATATCCTGTACTATATGGCTAAAATCCGACAATAAGTGAATAGATGCCATTTGCATCCTTCTGAGTCTGGGTTAGCTCACTCAGGATGAGCTTCTCTAGTTCCATCCATTTGGCTGCAAATTGCATGATTTCTTTGTTTCTGATAGCTGAGTAGTATTCCATTGTGTAGATGTACCACAGTTTTTTAATCCATTCTTCAGTTGAGGGACATCTAGGTTGTTTCCAGTTTCTAGCTATTACAAATAAGGCTGTTGTGAACATAGATGAGGAAACTTCCTTGTAATTCGGTGAGGAGTCATTTGGATGTATACCCAGAAGTGGTATGGCTGGGTCCTGAGGCAAAACTATTCCAAGTTTTGTAAGATAATGCCAGACTGACCTCCATAGTGCTTTCACAAGCTTGCACTCCCACCAGCAATGGAGGAGGGTTCCCATTTCTCCACACCCTCGCCAGGATGTGTTGTCATTTGAGCTTTTGATCTTAGCCATTCTGACAGGTGTGAGATGAAATCTTAGAGTCATCTTGGGTTGCACTTCTCTGATGGTTAAGGATGCTGAGCATTTCTTCAAGTGTCTCTCGGCCATTAAGGATTCCTCCTTTGTGAATTCTCTGTTTAGCTCTGTTCCCCATTTTTTGATTGGATTATTTGGTTTCTTGGCATTTAATTTCTTGTGTCTTTGTATATTTTGGATATTAACCCTCTGTCAGATGTGGGGTTGGTGAAGATTTTTTCCCAATCCGTAGGCTGCCATTTTGTTCGAATGACAGTGTCTTTTTCCTTGAAGAAGCTTTTCAGTTTCATGAGGTCCCATTTATTGATTTTTGGTCTTAGGTCCTGAGCTGTTGGTGTTTTGTTCAGGAAGTTGTCACCTGTGCCAAGACAAAATCAAACAGAGAAATAATGACCATAACAGAGCTCATGAACCAAATGGACCTAACAGATATCTACAGAGCATTTCACCCAAACACAAAAGAATATATCTTCTTCTCAGCACTGCACAGAACCTTCTCCAAAATCGACCATACAGTCGAACACAAAGATAGCCTCAACAGATACAAGAAAATTGAAATAACCCCTTGTATCTTATCAGACCAGCATGGAATAAAGCTGTTCTTCAACAACATCAGAAACAATAGAAAGCCTACACACACACATGGAAATTGAACAACTCTTTACTGGATGACTACTGGGTTAGGGAAGAAATAAAGAAGGAAATCAAAGACTTCTTCAAATCCAATGAAAATGAAGGCACAACATACCCAAACCTATGGGACACAATGAAAGCTGTGCTATGAGGAAAGTTCATAGCACTAAGTGCCTTCTAAAGAAAATTTAAAAAGCTATTATCTCCCAAATGTCTGATAAATAATTGTGCCTCCTACATACTCACTTGGGATTCTACTGTATTCTGAACTCATCTTAGGCATAGTTATAAAGTCAATATTTTTCCCTCAGGGTTGAATCACATCGCAAAGATACCATGCTTTCTGCTTTACATCTCTCGAGATAATGATCTAGAGATATCATATAAATTTTGCCTCCTTCTTGATTTTCACATCTATTGAATCAACCTCCAATACCATGAGCATATTACTCACTCTGGACCTGGAAGGGTATTTTAAAATGCAGAAGAATCCATTAGAACCTTGCTTAAGAGTTCTGACTACCTTTGGATGGATGAAATTTGAAGAGTTCCTGTGGGTGTGCATAGCCCTGCAAATATCCATCTTTAGGTTCTCTACCCCCTTGTGTTCCTGTTCCCTTCACTCATAGCCTCCTCCCTGCTCTTCTCCACTCCCATTTATCTTTACTGTTAACATTTGATTCTTTGGTCAGGGAAGCCTTAGTCTGACTATTCAGATTGTTAGGGCCTCTCATGTCCCATTTTCAAAAGCCAATTTTCATTTTGTGCTCTTGAAACAGACTACCTTACCCACTGAAATCTATATCAAGACCATGAGCTCCAGAAGTTGAAAATAAATGCTCTTCTTTAAGCAACAGTCTCTGAGAAATTTAAAATCTACCAATTAGTGTGAGTCTACCAACCATTTGTTAAATTATAACAAATGTGAACATAGTCTCATTAGTCATATTCAATCACTGTTATTTTTAGAAGATTCTGAGTGTCTTTATCTTGATTTTCCTATTCTTATAAAATCTCCCTAAGCCTGAAGTATCTTAAGCATCACCCACATGAGTCAATGTGTCATTTAGATGGATTCAAGGACATCTAGATGGCTTTCTCACTCTCTGGTCTAACTTGTTTTTACACATCATACTTAACACATTCCACAAGGAAATTGTAACCTTATTGAAGATCCATTAAAGTTTTTTCTTTCTGCTAACTCTATTTTTCAAGGTCTCTTTGCATGTGTTATGCAAATATGAGCCCGTTACTCTGAAATATTTTCCATAAAGTAAAAAAAAAAATTAAATCAACTAAACAGAATAGAATGTCAAGTAATGAATTTTGTACTTTTATAAAGTGCTTTTTTTCTTATTTAATGTTTCTGCAAGTTACATTAACCATCACTGAAGTCTTACTTGTGGAATTAACCAAGCTTTTGCAGTTTGTTCAATATGTCAAGAACAGAAAGACAGGCTTGTCAGAATTTATTGTATAACAGTAAAGTCAAAAGTTGTGTTAGTCTACAGTTTACCAAGACATGAAGATTTTCCTTGATAACTGATTGAGGTCCTTTACCCTCATCTTAACAACTAATATGAATGCTCAGATCACAAATTATACAATACAAAGTAATATACACACACATACATATTTACCTAAGTATAGTAATCCATATATTTACTCAAGTACAGCAGATAACAAATGTCTAAATTTTCAAGGGAGGGAAAGGAACTAGGGAGGTATAATAACTCTGGGGCTCCACAGATGGCTGAGAGACTGGGAAAATGACTCAGCACATAAGAGTGTTTCTGCTCTTGCAGAGGATCATGGCTCAACTCTGAGTACCCATATGGCAGCTCACAACCATCTGTAATTCCATTTCCAGGGAATCCAATCCCTTCTTCTGGCCTTCTCAAGCACCAGGCATGCACACAGTATGCAGATATACATGTAGATAAAACACTCATACATATAAAATTAATCTTAAAATTGAAGGCCAAATATGGTGTATAATGTGTGTGAGTGTGTGTGTTGGTGTGTGTGTGTGTATGTATGTACATATGTATGTATGTATGTTATACATAAATGTATGTGTATTCATGTGCATATGTATGTATGTATGTATGTATGTATGTATGTATGTATGTATGCAAGTCACAACTTCAGAATGACACAAAGAGGCTAAAGGGACTGAAGCAGAGTTCAATGATTTACAATGAGGCCTACCTGAAAGCAAACACCAGCACCAAGCTGTTTGAGATGCAAAGGGAAACTCTGCTGGGAAAGAAACAGACAAAGAAGCCTGCTGAAGTGGAGCAACCACTGTAATCAAGACCTAAGGTCTCAGGTTTGAGCCAGCCTTAGGTTTCAGTCTAGCAACAGAAGCAAGGTGCTGGGCCATGGATGTTACAGAAGTCAAGAGCAAGACAAGTTTGAGAGAGACAAGTTGGTGGACAGGTATACTGCTGGCTCAGATGGACAAATGCACAGAAGGACAGATGACAACTCAAGAAAAAAAAAGTCCCCATTAGGGATTCCTCCTTTGTGAATTTTCTGTTTAGCTCTGTTCCCCGTTTTTTTATTGGATTATCTGGTTTCTTGGCATTTAATTTATTGAGTTCTTTGTAAATTTTGGATGTTAGCCCTCTGTCAGATATGGGGTTGGTGAAGATCTTCTCCCAATCTGTAGGTTGCTGTTTTGTTCAAATGACAGTGTCCTTTCCTTTACAGAAGCTTTTCAGTTTCATGAAGCCCCCATTTATTGATTGTTGGAATCCCTAATGGCTGAGAGACACTTCAATAATGCTCAGCATCCTTACTCATCAAAGAAATGCAACTCAAGACAACTCTGAGATTCCATCTCACACCTGTCAGAATGGCTAAGGTCAAAAACTCAAATGACAGTACATGCTGGCAAGGTTGTGGAGAAAGGGGAACACTCTTCCATTAGTGGGAGTGCAAGGTTGTACAACCACTATGGAAATCAGTCTGGGATATCTTAGAAAACGTGTAATACCCCTACCTCAAGACCCAGCCATACCACTTCTGGGTATACATCCAAATGATTCCTCACCAAACCACAAGAATGTTTCCTCATCTATGTTCATAGCAGCCTTATTTGTAATAGCTAGAAACCGGAAATAACCCAGATATACCTCAATGGAGGAATGGATAAAAATATTGTATTACATCTACACAAAGGAATACTACTCAGCCATCAGAAACAACAAAATCCTGCATTTTTTAGCCAAATGGATGGAACTAGAGAAGCTCATCCTGAGTGAGCTAACTCGGACTCAGAAGGATGCACATGGCATCTATTCATTTATAATCATATTTTAACCATATAGTACAGGATAACTATACTACAGCCAATTCACCAAAGGGAACAGGAACAAAGACTTTGTTACCTGTCAATGAGACACTTTGCCCTAGTGGTGCTGTCTGTAGACTCCCAGTGTATGAGGAGGCTCTTGGCCCTCATATGACTGCTGAACTGGGGTAAGGGGACTGATGTGTAAGAACACTCCACTCCAGGGGAGTGGGATGTAAGAAATAGGGGGTAGAGGGTGGGAGGGCAGACTGGGAGGGGTGGAAAGAGGGTAATGTGTTGGAGATGTAACCTGAAGTAATAAATAAACATAAAAAAAAAGAAAACACGTCTTACCAACAATCAGTGTGGTACTAAGCTAAAATTTTAGGGACAGTCATTTGTCTGCCTGTCTGTACACACAGCAGGGGATCAGATGACAAGTTGTTGGGATGCCATTACCATTACAGTCTCAATTGCCATTCTGTTTGTAGAGTGCAGGAGAGGGAATGGTGCCCTTCTCTCTGGTGTATTCAGTAAGTAGCTTTCTCAATACAATGTTAACATTCACATGCACTTAATGTGGCACACACACACACACACACACACACACACACACACACACAGACACATGTATGCCAAGTATCTGGTAGAGATCTTTTTTGTTCCAGTCTTTCACCTTTCAACTTGAACACTGTCCTATTCAGATTCTAGAATATCTGTTAGATCTACAAAGAAATACAAACCATAACTGCGTTCTATACCTTAAATTTCTAGGGCTTACCATAATTTTATATAATCAATCATTTGAATAATTCTCTCTTAATATATTCCTTCTATTATTTTTAATGTTTGAGAGGAATAGAATCTACATTTCTCTAATCTCTGTGGCCACTAATATACCATCCAAGTGATATTTAGTAAATATTGAATAAAGGAAATAATAATCCATATAAAACAACATTGAAAAATGAGATTTCTGATAAAATTATATACTTGTTTGTATATAACTGTGTAGACATCTATATATAGAGAAATGCATACAAACACCCCAATACAGATATATTTACACAATTACAGATTGAAATCAAGGGTATGTGGCATATGGAAGATAGCTCCACAACATAGGTATGTATAAGAAAAACTTTGATCATGAAGATTAAGAAATTTAATTATAGCATTTAGAATTGATGTTGGTTGGTATCAGAAAATAAGAAAGGGATATTGGAAGAGAGAAGAAATATAAATAAGGTAAATCATAGGTTCAGTCAAAGGGAGAGCTTAGAAGAATATACTTGTGAATTTAGGAGAAAAGGCATACACAAACTCAAACAAGACCAAATATGAGCATTGAGAGGGAGGTAGACATGAAATCCTACACCTAGAATAAGACCTATTGGCTATTGTTACCTGTTTCTAGAAGGAGAGTCAGTTTACTCTAAGGGTGTGTTTCATGCTGTGTTAGCCATGCTCCAGTGAATGGTCACACATACAAGAAAATACTAGGAACACAAGTTAGACTCTGTTTTTTTTTTTTTTTTAATGTCACAAAGTTGATGGGGAGGGAGGTTGGACTTGATCTATAAGGGTTGGGGGAAGGGAATGTGAATCCATACTTTTTAATTATTAAACAGTTATTTATTAATAACTATATTCACTTATAACAAATACACTTACTTAATTACTATTCCTATAAATTCCTACAACCCCTATGAATGCCTTCAACCCCTATGACCTAAGCACTAAACCTATTGACAACTATTTTAACCTTTTATAAGGATACAGTCTCTGGGGCAGGTCCTCAGTCATCAGGAACACGGTCTCTGGGGTAGACCCTTTAATGCACTTAACAGTCCTTTTACTGGGATATCTCAGACGTAGATTCATCAGGGTAAATTGGCTATGACGGCTTCACCTTAAATAAGGCTTGAGGCTTTCTCTCTGGGAGACCTCAGCCATCTGTGGGCCAACTTATTTCCTTCGTATCAGCAACTCGGCCATTCTGCCTCAGTCTTTCAAGCTAGCCACAGTTCCGTTCCGGCCACTGTTCAGACAGGTCAAACCCCTCTAGGCAAAAGCTGAGCCACAGGGTTTAGTCCTTGGCCTTTTGCTGTCTTGCCGAGGCTTTCTCTGCTCACCAGCTTCTTTCTGCCTCAGGGAGATCTGGCCATTAGTCTACCAGAACTTTCTCCATCAGAGGATACAAACTATTCATTGTCCTTTTTAGCGTGCGGACTTGCTAGCATTGGAGCTCGCTAGCATCGGCTCTCTAGCATGGAGCCCCTAGCACACCCTCTCCCGGGCTCATCCACTTGTCCTTAAATAGGATCTCTCCTTGTTCCACCTTCTTGAGCTTAATTTGGGCTCTGTCCACTTAGAAGTTGAAAACAATACCAGGTCATAAAGTCTTTCCTTGTTTCACCTGGCTTCAACCTTGTTTTTCAGTCCATAGAGACTCCTCTCGTTTCACATGACTTTATCCTTGCTTTTTAGTCCATAAGCTGATAAGCTAAATTGCTCACAGCCGAGTTGATCTTCATGCCCCAGATTAAGAGACTGTATCAGAAACCTAGATATTTACTAAATATAATTTATATTAATCTATCTCCCTACAGGAATGAGTATGACCAAAATATATTGTAGGAAATTCTCAAAGAATTAATATCATTGAAGAAGAAACTCAGCTATCAGAAACAAGAAAATCATACAATTTGCAGCCAAATGGGTGGGACTAGAGAAGCTTATCCTAAGTGACCTAATCCAGGACCCATAAAGATGCATATGGCATATATTCACTTATAACAGAATTTTAGCCATATAGTACAGGATAGCTATCCTACAACCAATAGACTTAAAGGAACATGAACATAGACTTTGTTACTTGTTAGTGGGATACTTTGCCCTAGTGGAGCTGCCATGTAGGCCCCCGGTGCAAGAGGAAGTTCTTAGCCCTGGTATGACTGCTGAACTGAAGGGGGCTGATATGCAGGGCACCCCACACCAGAGGACTAAGATAGGTGGGAGAAGGGGAAGAGGTGTGGGAGGATGGGAAAAGTGGGAAAGGGTGGGTTTAGCTCTTCAACAAATGGTTCTGATCTAACTGGATGTCAACATGTAAAAGAATGCAAATTGACCCACTCTTATCATCTTGCACAAAACTTAAGTCTAAGTGGATCAAAGACCTTAACATATAGCCTAACACACTAAATATAATAGAAGAGAAAGTGGAGAAAACCTCAAACTCATTGGCACAGGTGACAACTTCCTGAACAGAACATCTATAGTTCAGGCTCTAAGACCAACAATCAATAAATGCTACCTCATGAAACTGGAAAGCTCTGCAAGGCATAAGACACTGTCATTTGAGCAAAATGGCAACCTACAGATTGGAAAAAATCTTCACCAACCCCACATCTGACAGAGGGCTAATATCCAAAATTCACAAAGAATTCAAGAAAGTAAATGCCTAGAAACCAAATAATCCAATCAAAAAATGAGGAACAGAGCTAAAAAGAGAATTCACCAAAAGGAATCCCTAATGTCTGAGAGACACTTGAAGAAATGCTCAGCATCCTTAATCATCAGAGAAATGCAATTTAAGACAACCCTGAGATACCATCTTACACCTGTCAGAATGGCTAAGATCAAAAGCTCAAATGACAGAACATACTGGCGAGGTTGTGGAGAAAGGAGAACACTCCTCCATTGCTGGTGGGAGTGCAAGCTTGTACAACCACGATAGAAATCAGTCTGGCTATATCTTAGAAAACTTGGACTAGCTCAACCTCAAGACCTAGCCATATCACTTCTGGGTATACATCCAAATGGTTTCTCACCAAACCACAAGAACATTTCCTCATCTATGTTCATAGCAGCCTTATTTGTAATAGTTAGAAACTAGAAACAACCCAGATGTCCCTCAACCGAAGAATCGATAAAACAACTGTGATACATTTATACAATGGAATACTACTCAGCTCTCAGAAACAAGGAAATCATGTCATTTGCTGCCAAATGGATGGAACTAGAAAAACTCATCCTAAGTGAGCTAACCCAGACTCAGAAAGATGTCAATGGCATATATTCATTTATAACTGGATTTTAGTCATATAGTATAAGATAACTATCACACAACCAACAGACTGAAAGGAACAGGAACATAGATTTTCTTACCTGTTGGTAGGACACTTTGCCCTAGTAGAGCTTCCATATAGGTCCCCAGTGCAAAAGGAAGTTCTTAATACTCATATGACTGATGAACTGAGCGGGGCTGATATGTAGGGGCACCTCACACCATAAGAGTACAGTAAGTGGAGGGGAGGAGAGGGGGGACAGTGAGACTGAGATGGGTGGAGGGAGCGGATTGTGAATGGGGTTGTAGCTTGAAGGAATAAATAAAGATTTTTTTAAGAAAGAAAAATACTGTGGTCAGTCATTAAATTACATTCAAACAAACAACAAGATTGGACTTGGGGGGGCGGGGAACTATGTATCTTCTGTAGTTGTTTGATGTGGCTCCAGAGGTGTGTGGCTGAGAACTGTTGAGATCCAAGTCAATCCAAATCCCGGAAATCTCAAAATTGGGGTTCCAGGCCCCACACTGATATCAATAGGTGTGAGATCAAGCTCTCTCCCTGCTTCTGCCTGCCTCTGGAGCACATGGACATACCCCCAAAGGGATACCTTCTTTATGGCATGTACAAATAACACCACAGGTTGTCACAGGTGAGCTCAGGCATGGACCAGGTGTCTGAGGGATCTTTCCCCATGTAAATATAGCATTGCCAGCATCTCAATCTCTGCCAACAGGATGCATCCATCCTCCAAAATCCCTTTGCACATTTCCAATGGTTCAAAAGCCCTCACCCATCTCAGAGTTGGAGAAAGCAGATAGATGAGGAGCTCTGAGCAATGACGAAAGATTTTATAGATTTGGAGTAGGTTTGGGACAAAAAATAGATTTGGGAGAACCAAGACTATCATGACACCTAAACTAAAAATAAAGGAAACCTGGTTGTCCAAATAGCTGCCTCAAAGCTGTTGTGATTCTCCTGTAATGAGTTTTCACTGATGGAGAAAGTTTTATCCAACTGTGCCAGCATTTCGCTGTACTTGCCATGCTTCCTCTGGCCTGGAGCACAGGGGACATAGATGGTCCAGTCTGCAGACCATGGGGAAAAATGCCATAGTGGAGCTGCACATTATAGCTATATGCAATGGAACATTAGAGGAAAACACAGCCCAATCTTGCCCCTAAGTGTTCCCTTTCCCTTCTAAGCTTCTTTAGTTCCTACCTAGTGATAGGGCATTGGAAGAGATTAGGGTAGAATAGGAGTTAGAAAGGATATAGAGATATAAGACCCCAATAAAATTGCATACAATTATATATTATATATATTTGTGTAGGCATATGTGCATATATGTGTATGTAACAAATAAAATAAAAAGAGACTATCAAATTAAAAATGGAAGACATGGGAACAGTTTGAGGGAGGCTTGATAGGAGGGTCTGGGAGGAGGAAATTGAATATAGAATTGATATAATTATAAATCAATTAAACACATTAATAAAAAGCCAACCTTTCACCAAAGCACCAAAATGATACTTTTTTAGAAGCAAAGTGATTATAAGCATATATACCATATATATGGTTTATCATAGTCCATTGATATATGTGTGCATCCTGGTGTCTAAATATATTTTTATTATTATAATTTTATGACTACATTTTAGGATAAATTATATAGCCTGACTTTTAAATTTTGAGAATCACTTGGTGATTTTGGCCCTGCTATATTCCTATTAAGGTACACTCACACGCAAACACCCACACTGAATACAACACATACTTCCCTGATGGGATTTTATGGTAATGGAATGAAATAGAAATATAAATGTGGTAGTAAGCATGTCATAAGACTTGGTTTCTTTGAGATTCTTTATTGTCTCTCTAATATTGGTTGTTGGTTATTGGTTATCAAAGTCTGCTCAAATACTACTCTACATATTGTTATCAAGTTACATCTTTAATGTGATTAACAATTAAAAATAAAGTTTAAGTGCAACAGATTTAAAATATTTCCAATTAATATAATAAAGAACATTCAAACAATGATTATTGCCTGGAATTTGAAAAATTGGGAGGAAGTAAAGCTCATGAGTCATGTCTCATCTTTGCCTCAATCATCATGTTTCTACTTGTGGTGTGGGCTGCGTGGGTCTTGACGTTAAGTATTTGCCTAGCATGTGCCAGGCCCTAAAGTCAACTCATTTCCCAGTTCCATGATTCTTGGTACCACACAGAACATTGTGCACTAGACTGAGTTTTCTCTAGCTTCTCTGGAACACAGTACAGATTTCATTGAAACTTGCTTCTGGTTGCTTTAGCCTTAGTTACATCATGATGGTGATTTTTTTCTGTCCCTGCTTCAGTATCTTCAACTGAGAAGGTCAGAGGATGTTTTAACTAATGCATTGAGTACCTGCTGTGCATCAGTGTATTGCCACTACTTTATTTCAAAGAAACTTGGATTTAAGACATTGAAGACAGAAAACCTACTTTCTTTCTCCAGTGAATAGTTTTACTCTACAACATGCCCACATTGTACATGGGGCATGATGAGGCTTAAGTTATGATCTGTAGTCATGACAAGGTCTATATCAGAAGAGTATAGAATGAATGATGTCAATGGCTCAGCACTAACTTATCAAACTCCAGCTCAGCAAGACATTATATAACACTATGCAGAGAGCATGTCATCATCATAATAAAGTGTTGCAGAGAACTTCTGTCATATTTTTAGGTGAAAGCCCTAGACATTATGGAAAATAAAACAAAGAATTTAGAACCTGGGCTTAAAGCTTCATGATCTGATAAGTTATAGCTAGACATTTACATTTCTTCTGTAAGATTACAGAAGAAGTGCAGGAGTTGAGTTTTAAAGATGACTTAATGTCAGAGACAAAGCATTCTTTGTACTCTAGAGTCGACTAAAATCCTCCAACCCTGCTTTGATGATAGAGCTACTTAGATGAAGGGTGGAATGATTAGATTGGGTGGCAAACTGACTGGAAAGATGATTTAGAGGCTATCTAAATAATGTATGGAGGATACATTTTCACTCTGTTCTGTTACAGTTTTCATGACTCTGTCAAATTGTTTAATTCTTATGTGGCTAAGTTCCATCTGTAATGAAAAGGAATATTAATGTTAGTGTTGATCCTGAAGTATTTATATATCTAGGATTGAACTTTTAAAACCATAAATTTCATAGACTGTCACATTGTCAGTACTTAGTAAGCATTAGCAAATATTAAGTAAGTTAGATCATGTGTTTAAACTCCCTTGTTTATAAAGTGGGAGCATGTGTAACTATTCATGTTGATCTGGTATTTAATTCAGTGAGAAGCAAACATGTGCAAGGTCTTGATCAGAGACAACAAAAGTAGTAAAAAGAAATCTGGTAGATATCATGAGGACTTTGTTGGTCACATTGATTGCATCATGAGGATACAACTTTCCGTCCTCTTAAAATGAATCTCAAACAATAAAACTTACTTTCTTCTAGCATACCATGGATGTATTCAGACTCAATCAAAGTTAGCATCAATCTTCAAATATTCAAAATTGGTCCATAGTGGAATTGCCAAGCACATATAAAGCATAGTAGGTCTTAAAATATCTGCAGTATCCGTATCCATGTTTCTTTGCTGGTTTTTTTTTTCCAAAAGTTATAAGAGTAATCATGTTGGGGGTGGCATTTCTGTTTTTACATCATTCCACACATTATTTCTACTTCTGTTTCAGAGAGTTAACAATTAGATAAAATATTAATCAAATACCTTATATTTCTGTCCACAAATGTAAACTAGGAAAGGGCACTTTAAATTCTAGGGAGCTATACTAACATTTGCAGCCAAATGGATGGAACTAGAAAAACTCATCCTGACTGAGCTAACCCAGACTCAGAAAGATGCACATGGCATGTATTCACTTATAATTAAATTTTAGCCATGTAGTACAGGACAACAATCTTACAAGCCATACATCAAAAGGAACAAGAACATAGACCTTGTTGCCTGTTAGTGGAATACTTTGCCCTACCCTAATAGAGTTGTCATATAGGCCTCCAGTGCAAGAGGAAGCTCTTAACACTCATATGACTATTGAACTGAGGGGTGATGAAATGTAGGGACAACAACTATGGAGGAGTAGGATAGATGTGAGAGGAGGGAGAGAGTGGGATGGGTGAGACCGGGAGGGTGGAGAGAGGGGACTGTGATGGAGATGTAACTTGAAGTAATAAATGAATAATAACAACAAGAGAAAAGGGGCATGACTGCCCAAGGTCTACTTATTTGTCATCCATGCATAAAGCAATTATGATGACTTCACACATCACATAATGTCCCTAGCAGCAGTTGGCTCATCAGTCTAATGGGTATAGTCATCTCTACCACATGTGCACCTTAGGATGATTGTGGGCTCAGCTGGGCCCAATGTTTGTGGATACTCAGAGAAGAGGAAGAAATTAAAATCAAGGAGACATGAATTATCATCATTGTGTGACTTAATTGTTACGGAACCATACAGAGTTGCTTATAAATGTTATTGAGTCAAACAACCTCAGGGTAGACATGCCAGTCACAACCACCATCCTTGGAAATTAAGTAAGTGCCTCTATGCTGTGTGTGCTGAGCATTTGCTGTATGTGATGCACATCTAGGTTTAAAAAGTAAGAGATTGAAGGTCTAGGATACCCATGGGCAATTTGTTCCCTTTACTCATCAGAAACACTAACTATAAAATAAGAACACTTTGACTTTGCTGTCACATCTATTGCTTTATACAATTAAACTTCTTGATATCTTGATTTTTATCACTCATGAAACTGTACTAATCAGAACACCCAACTCATGGAGTCCTAAAAGAATTAAAATTTACATCTGTAAATTAGAACGGAGCCTGACAGATACTCTATGGAGCTGTTCCATTATATGAGCACTTTAAGGAAAAGACTGACACCAATATACCTGGAATAGACCTTACAAGGAGCTCCAAAACTTGCTAGGACAACAACTTAATTCATGATGTGTTATGAGGTGCAACGTATATCTTCAGGAGACAGAATATAATTGAAGACATACTGCAAATATCAGCCAGCTGAGTCATTCTCCAGATTTTCTTGGTAAATGTTTTAGTTATAATATATATGTAACCCTACACATCATAGAATATAATTATCAGCTCAGTGAAAGCTGACCTTTTGAGCACTCCAGCTCTATATAAGCTCCATAAGTCAGATAAGAGGGATCTCCATTGTCAGCTTGACAGGATTGAGAGATGCCTAGAGCACTACCAAAAACATTTGACATGTGGAAAAGTAACTGATTCAGGAAAATCCACCCTGATTATGGGCAGTTCCACCTACGGGGTTTGGGGCTTAGATGGAATAAAATTAGAAGGAGAGAAAGCCAGCCAAGGTGTTTGGGATCCATTTTTCCTTAATGAGTGCATTTATTGCTGCTGTCCTACCCTATAAACATCAAAGTCCAACTTCATTTTTTCAACATAACCACACTGGGGCTGGAGAGATGGCTCAATGGTTAAGAGCACTGGCTGGTCTTCCAAAGGACCTGGGTTCAAATCCCACCACCCACATGGCAAGTTCACAGCTGTCTGTAAAGGCTGGGCATAGTGGCACACATCTTTAAGCCCATCACTCTGGGGGCAGAGGCAGGTGGATCTGAAGACCACAAAAATGTATTGGGTGCTTTGAACACCTGATATACCAAATAACATTTCCTTGGGTTCTTTGTGATTGGATCTCTTGGTATCCCCATTGAGAGTACATGAAAATTAGCTCATAGTAAGAAAACATTTCTTATAGCTAAAAATGAAATTAGTGAGAACATACCAGAAGGGACAAGAGAGGGGACTCTGTATATAAATGGAATTTTTCTGTGAACCCTATATGAAGAAAAAAATGGGAAAAATTGATTGTGTGTTTGGGGGGCTCATACTGAGAAGATGGATGGGGGTAGTATACATGGGGAGGAATAAATAACAACTGGAAAATCAATAGGGGGTACTTAAAATAACACACACACACATGTATGTTGTGTGCATGTCATGTTTAAATGCAATTATGTCACTTAGCATGCCATATTTTTTCTGCAAATGCAATAAACTATCTAACAATAACACCAGGGCTAAAACTTGGGAACCACTTCAATGTTTGTTGGTCTGGGCTGTCCAAGAGATCCCAAAACAGTATAGGCTACTACTGCCATTGTTCTTGGCTTTCTACCAGAACTTAGAGGTAAGATATAATTATAAAACAAACAAACTACACAGAACCTGGAGGACTCAAGCTAGATTTGATCTGCAAGCTTATTCTCTGAGGACTACCTTTCCTAGTGCTGGAAGGAGCTGTGCATGCTGCCAATGAAGACAATCAGTCATTAGTCCTACTCAGTTATGACACTTTGAACCAAAGTGATGACTAGAAAGATATATTCTTCAGGGTGAAGAAGTACAGGTGCTTCTTTCCTGAGCACAACCAGCAGCGTTCTAATTGACTTGAAGTTGTCAAAATAGGAGGGAATTATTTTCTTATATAGCAAACCTAGCTCACCACCTGTGGCTAGTGAGGTCATAGAAACTAGAAGAGAATGAAAAACTCGGTACTTTTATCCTTCAGCATAATTTCTAAATAATTATTCTTATACCTATATATTAGCTCTCATAACTCCTCAGAAGAGATGTTATTCAAAAGAGAGCATTACAGAAATCCACAGCTGGTAAAAATGCAGAGAACAACTACCTGTAGGTTCCTAGCCTCCACTGACACAGATTCAATATAGTTACTACACCTAAGATACAGGCAGCATCAGGGAAAAGGAGATGGAAAGATAAGAGCCAAGGAACAAGGACATATGGTCTCAATAAATGACAGGGAACCTGCACCTATATAATCTCAACAGTTTGGCTCCCTAAACAAGTCCTGAGATAAAACAATACTATTCATATATGTAATTTTGAAAAACTGAAAACTGAGAAAAATAAGATCACAAAGAGGTGAAGATATTGGATAATTTTGGTGAGCACAGGGGAATGTTGCTCTGCCTACCAAAGGTTTTTACAAGCACTCTGAAGGGGTCTTCATTACCATTAACAAAGTATCTTGACCCAGTCATGCAGTCTTCACTGCATGCATTAGATAGAATATCCTGTCTCCAGCAGAGGCCATCCCCGCTCCAGGGTCCCTGGGTCCATCTTCTCTAGCCTGTAAATTGTATATCAGGAGCTAGTTTTTTCTTCAACATCATTTTTCCCTTCTTGTATATAACTTGCATAAACTTTCATGCATTTATATCTCTTATTTTTTTTTTGAGACAGGGTTTCTCTGTGTAACAGCCCTGGCTGTCCTAGACTCACTTTGTAGACCAGGCTGGCCTCGAACTCACAGTGATCCGCCTGCCTCTGCCTCCCAAGTGCTGGGATTAAAGGCGTGCGCCACCACGCCCGGCCCCCCTATATCTCTTATTTTTATCAATTCCTTACAGAGCAGAAATTTTCTGTTGGAGCCAAATTTCTTCAGAATGGTGTTTGTCCCACCTCTGCATCCTTTTCTCTCAATTTAACCACTCCAAGTTAGTAAGGAAATCTCCTTACCCCTTCATCAAATCATTCCCACAAAATCATCAGCACACTCCACGTCACACGTTCTTGGGAATTGTCGACTGTCCTGACCTCCCCTCCCTACCAGCTGCATAGAACACAGTTTCAGAACCCCAGCTACTTCAAGTCTTTTATCCCTTGGTTTCTAGGATACATTCTTCAGTGGTTCCCCTACCTTTTTGGCTAACCCTGCTCATCTTTAAGTTCTCTTTGTCTAGTCTGTCAATATGATAGCACTCTGAGAATCAGTACGCAGTTCATGTGGTGTTCTCCACAAAGGGACATGTGTGCAATGTATACTTGTAGATGCTCTTGGGACTAGATCATAAGGGCTCTGGCCTAAGTCAGTGGGTCATACATTACTACATTTATAATCTGATGCTAGCACTGAGAGGCGGCAAAAAGGAGATGGTGTTAGAATGAGGTCACTGAGTTAAAACATGTTAGGCTGCATCTTATTTGCTGTCCCATGATCTCCCTCCTGTTTCCAGTCTAGCACTAGGGACACAACTATCTTCTGCTAAGTCCTTCTAATATTTTACCTCACCACAGGACTAAAAGTAATGAAGATTAGTAATGAGAGATTTAGACCCCTGAAACCAGGAATCAAAGCAAACTCTGCTTTTAAATTCCTTCTTTTCTGTATTCAGTCACAACACAAAGCTGGGCAGCAAGGTGCACTTCTCTCTCTCTCTCCCCCTCACTGTTATGAACTTATTAATATCACAATATTAGATGCCAGAATGCTAAAGCTACCTGGACTACCCCATGGATTTTCCCTTTGCATTCTCCTAGTAGAGGTATAATTAGTCTTTCAACCTAAGATGATCCAAGTCAAATGTGGTTCTACCAGTTTAAGCCAATAGCTCCCTTAGCCTTATTGCCTCAGTGACTTCAGAAAAAAAAAAAAAATTCCAACAGTGTCTTTTGAAATGACTTCTCATTTCTCATTCGCACAGTCCAATATCCAATATATCACTACAAATGTAGAAATGTTCAATATGTACCGCAATAGGGTGTCATTTCTTCCTCTGGTGCAGCAATGATGGAAGCTTTCAACATCTTCTGAATGGAAGTTTAAGCAAATGGCCAGACACTGCCTCTGCTTGGATATGCTGCACAGCTACAGTATATTCTTGTAACAAAAGAGTCTGTGGGCACTTAGACTCATTTTTGCCAAATGAAAATCACATCATCCACCTACACAAGAAAAACTACAGATGGGGTCAAAGAGATGGCCCAGAAGTTAGTAGCACTTGTTGCTTTTCCAGGCAACACAAGTTTAATTCCCAGCACCCATACATATGATGGCTCAGAACTGTCTGTAACTCCATTTCCAGGAGATTCAACAGTCTTTGCTGGTGCCTGAATGAGACAGAGAGGGAAAGTTGTATAACTGGGTAGGGAGAAAAATATATTAACCCAAGCTCTCTCTCTTCTTTATAAATAGAAGTGATATTCTTGTAATGTCAATTTTTGAGTAAGCACTAAGTCTTTCCTCAACTCTTAATTCCAATACTCAAGAAGATTGCATGTGGCTAACTCCACTAGATGCACAGAAAACATTCATCTATAAGTAAGGAAGTCTATCTAATGTGACCTTAACAGTACCCACAAATAATCCTAGGTGGTGTTGGCATTCTGTGATGATTTCATATCTGGAACAGAAGTTTACTTCTTAATTGCTGGGAGTAGTTGTGTGTGTGTGTGTGTGTGTGTGTGTGTGTGTGTGTGTGTGTGTGT